>APFE030301373.1:41348-113950 GCA_000404065.3 Pinus taeda
ATTTTTTACTTTATTAACATTATGTTATGCAATTAGTTATTTACATTAAATATAATTTTTCATGATTCTTAAAATTTATTACTATACAACTTCATATAATTATATTTAACTTCATGTATTTATTTACTTTAAATATGTATCATTATTTGGAATTATATAACCATTATATTATTATTTAGTCATTAGTTTTTAGAATGGTGTGGGCATTTCTTTCCTAAATTTGTTAAAATAGTTTTATTTCTACATAGTTACTAATTTATAGGATCTCTCGCGTTTTTATTTCCTAAGTTTGTTAAATTTGTTTTATTTACATATAATTTTTATAATTAATAGCTATTATGATAATTAATTATTTGTGATTAGAAACTTGTGAGCATTTCTTTCATAATTTTAATACTAATTTATAACTCAACACAAATGTCATTTTTTTTTTAAAGGAAAAGGTAGCATTTTTCATTAACAAAGCTAGAAACTAGTCAGGTCCCTTACAATCGAGGAGAACACTGTCTCATATTTTTGCAGATACATAAACATATAGAACCTATTCTACCCATTTTATTCCTATATATTTTCTTTACATCTTTCAAACTATAGATTTTCCAAAAAAACTCCACAATACTTTACTATTCGACAAAACATGAGATTAAAAATTGATGGCTACCTGTGACTTCCAGTTTCAAATTCCTCCTGAGACGCCTTAGATGGCGTGCTTAGTTCCACGTTCCTCCCAGCAACAGGTTCCATCTCTCGACTAGCAGTTGCTACATTTCTCTCTTCCATTGGAGTAGAGCCATCAATAACCTGAAAAACCTCCTTCAAAATCCCCAGAGTGGTCATTTCAACTCACAGTTCAATGTTATCTACTCTGTGTTTCAAATTCACCATACCAATGTTCCGGTTCCATCACCTTTTGCATCAACTCCATGTCCTTCCCTAAACTAGACAATTGGGAAAACACAACCACCATGTTTTCATGAATCTCCTTGACAAACTCCTTATTGACTTGCTTTATTGATCTGTCCAACATTTCCACCACATTCCTGCTGTGCCCAAGCTCCTTGTTCCCACGTCCATTACTTGTAGAGGCCATCTTTTTTGCAATTCTCTCCTGCACAATAATAATTCAATGATTCAGGTGCTTCAGGTGCTTCAACCATCTACTATATATAATTGCCTATTCCTTACCGAATTTGACTCCCATCTTATCAAACTTAAATGCCTTTCATTTCTGCAACATAGCCAAGCCACCTTCCACCATCTCTATCACTGCCAATTTCTTATCGACTCAAACCGTGATGGTACTGAGTTTTCACTCACCTGAAGTCTTATTTATTAACCAAAGGAAGTGAACCCACTTGTCTTGTAACATGGATGCCTTACTGCCCCACGCCCACCTGTTCTTAAATGCCCAGCTACCATCATCCTCCCCCAAGGAACTCCTTCAAATCCTCATACCATTATAATATTTAATTAACTATTGTTCCTTGTTAATTCCCGTGCTCCAGTTGTGATCCATTAGGATTATGTCTAATGTCTCATTTAAGGAACATGACATATGACACTATGTTGATCAATGAGTAAAATTTCTTATTCTAATTCCACTTCCTTGTTAGCTTCAAGATCCACTATATGATTATTTTCTCTTTTAACATGAAAATTTTTGTAATCTTTTAATTTTCTGAGAAGATGCATTATCCTTATGATCAATGGAGAAGTTTTTTTGTCAAGAAGGAGCTCATTATTAGAAAATATTATGCATTTTTTAACTACCACCAATGAGTCACCTACAATGATCAATTTCATGGTGCCTTTAGAGATGCTAATCTTCAAGCCTTTCCATAGTGACAACACTTCAACTTGATTGTTCGAGGCTTTCCTAAGTCCCCAAGTGAACTTTTTTTCATATTTTTATTCAAGGTTAAAAAACACCACTCCCGCTCTAGCCTCCTCGAACTCAACACAACCATATCAACCTTATGTTATGTTTGTATTAATAAATACAAATTAGTTTGAATTATTGATTTGCTTTACTTTGATCACAAGATGTTAGTTTATATATAATATATATATATATATATATATATATAATTTAACTTTAATCAAAATAATATCATTTATTTTATTTAAATAAATAATATTTATATTTTAATTAAGATATTTTCTTTATTTGATTCTTTAACATGTATATTTCTAAATAATAAAGATATATCAACTCAATACAACCATATAATATTATGTTATGTTTGTATTTATAATTAGTCAATACAAAGAGCTAATTAATAAAAAATGGTTTGAATCATTGATTTGTTTTATTTTGATTATAAGATGTCAATCATGATCCCCATAAAAATAGGTTAATTGTTCATGGGTGACATGGGACACATATTGAAAAAACTGAAGTAAGACGCCCAAACTTTTAAGGCAATTGAATAGTAACAAATTATTATTTTTAATTAAAAAATTGCTTTAATGATTTCTAAAGTTAAACATTAGAAATTGTCTTGGTCATCGTTAAACTATTAGTGGACAAATCGTTTACTATAGTCCTGCCTTCAAAAACTAATAAATAATAAATTGCATAAATTCTAATTTTTTTATGAAAATATTTTACATAATTAAATTCTTTAATCCTCGACCTTTCCACCTTAGCAATAATACTTACTTTAAAAAAATCATCATCTAGATAAGACACGATACTCATATCATAGAAATTTAGTTTTTGTTTTCAAATTATCAACACGATTTGATAGAATATTATTTTACAATCAAATCAGGTTATAGGTAAATTTAGTAGAAATCAAGTAGATTCACTGTTCAAAGTGAGAGAAACCTTGCAGAAGTACAACCTAACATCCTCATCACTCGACAGACTCTTTGTCTATGCAAGGCACTTTTGCTAGCATCACATTGATCAATAATGTCCTCGAGTCTTACAATATTTGAAGGTGTATTTTTCAAAGCTATAGCCTAACTAATTTCAGCATGATTTTCATAAAATATGATGGAAATTTTTGGAAATCCAGTTTACATCTGTCAAGCTTCAATATTTTGGGTGTTCCAAAGGTTTTTAATGGTGATGAATCCATTTCATGATAGAAAAACATGATTCAAGCACTCATACTATCAAAGTTTTTGAAAAAACACAAATGGATTTAAGTAATTTTTACATATTCGAGCAAAATTGATGCCTCCATAAATAATGCATTATTTTTCGAAGCATCAAGCGACAAATCATCCAATTGTTGCAAGAAAGAATCATCCCCTGAATTAATTGCCATGGACATCACTGAACTTTTCGTCATGTCGTTTATGTCAAAAGGCCACATTTCATCACCAAGAGCAACAATTTTCATGTCAAATTCAACAATGCTCTTGGAATTTTAGGCTATTTAAATCATCGTACAAAGCTTAGTAGTAGAGGTATGAAACTTGCCATTGCAGTTGCAAACTTTTTTAACCTCTCACCAAAATTTATTTGAGAAGAATATAAATAAGTTCCACATTATGTGTGTCGAATAATAACCAAATTAGGTAGTCGAGGCCATAAAGGATGCACTTTTAGAGTAGTTTTTCTGAATCCCTATTACTTCCATAAAATAGCTCGACTGAGCCCAGATAACTTGAAGAAATTTGTGAATAAGATTACAAAGAGACATGACAAGGAAGTTATTGTGAAATTTCATGGCAATTGCTAAAAGATTTTGTAAATTCATTCACAACTTCCATTATTAAAGAAAGTCTTTCGGTAGAAATCACATGAGAGAATTTTTTGGCCGACGTGTTTCGAACTAACAACTGTGGTTCATCATCAGGACCAGATAACAGCTTCCATTATGTTAGAAAATAGAGAGAGCGATTAAGCACACAACACCTAACACACTATTTTTATTGATCTCACAAACATTACATATATAGGAACACATGATACTTCTAGATCCGAGAATGGGGGATTTAGATTACTAAAAATAATTAGTGCAACTATTAACCCATAAACTCACACAATTACAACTCACGACAACTTGGAATTCATGGAAGCATTACTTCCAATACCCTCCCTTAATGTTTACATGACAAATATAGAAACACACATTACAACAATAAATGAATCTCTGTCAAATTTGTTTAATATGGTCATCACTAACGCTCATATCCACTCTGAAATATCATGGTTTCCGCTCTTTTCTTCACCACACTTTCGAGCTTCCCAATTGATCCATTTAAGACATAACCGCTTCAAAACTTCGTTGACATGCTTTTCAGAATTGATGCTTCTCAACCTTTCGGAGCGCAACGGGTTAGTCTCGATACTAAACCATCCTATGGAACCACTGTCATCTATTGAATATATGGTTTTCCGCTATATTCACCAGTTATCTAGGATAGCATTCTGGCTACATAATGTCTTCAACAGACAATTCTACAACTTGACCTTATATAAATTAACCTGTACTGACGCTTTTGGAGCACAATGGGTCACACCAGCTTGACCTTATTAAGAACTACCTGTGACTAATGCTCCTGAAGCACAACGAGTCACATTAGTCTGCTAGATAATTGGCTTGTTCTTTGTGGTTCTGTATCATTTGGTTCTTGCACAATTTAATAACACAATACTATAATTCACACCACAAACTCGAAGATTTAAAGAAACACACAACTAACTAAATTGCACAACAACACATAGCCATTTAACCTCAAGAATATAACATTTGCATTGAGATTTCTTTTAGTTGCAAATCTGAGTATAATTTTTTTTTTCAGCTAGCGATGAGGTTGGCATTGTATTTTACTTTTTGGAAGCGCAACATGACCTTGTCTCACGTGATCTATATTCCTTTCTTTCATTGATTAGCTTGATTTGACATGCTCTTATTCGAGAAGCAACATCAATCACCTCTTGAAAAATCCAGGTTATTCTCTCAAACTTTATGTTACAACACTGACCTAACAACCATTCTTTAAAGTGATCACCATTGCATTTGTCTGAATTAAACAATTGGTTGTCAACCATATAATAAGGCGCATGTGTTAAAAGAATGCCTTCGACCATGTTTGTAAGAAACTCATCCAAGCCCACCAATAAAATAGGTCTCAAACCCATTATTAAAATGGCCTTAACCTATAAGGCTCAAAAAATAAATAAATAACTTTTTGACAATCAAGCCTTATAAAGACATGTGGCCAATTCATTTGGTTGCCTTTTAAACAAGGACTGCAAGCAGTGGTAGTCCCTGCCGATTTGATAGGGGAATGAAGTTTGTTAAGAGATATATTAGGAATTTAGGAAGACTAAGAGTAGAGGCCGAGGAAGAAGATGATGAAAATGAAGAACAACATTTCAGATGGCCCATTGTAAGATTCAATTTTTTGTTTGCAAATTCATCCCAGTTAGTCAATGAATATATGTACATCAGTTAAAGAATCAATCAAAAAAGAATTATATGAATATAATGAAAGATTTTTTTTAAATAATGTGTTGTAATAAAAATGGTCATCCCATCAACTTATTTATTTATAGTATTCATTGATTCAAGTGGTCATGAAATGACACATTTTATTTTTTATGATTAGGAAATGATTTTCGTGGTAAACCAGTTGTTATCAAATTCAAGTTTCATAAAATGACATAAAAGTGATGTATCAAATGCAAGTTTCATCAAATGACGTAGAAGTGATGAAGAGGAAGAATATTAATTTAATATTTTTTTAAGTTTCATAGCATCACGTACAAAAGTGATGAAAAGGAAAAATATCAATTTAACAATTTTTTAATTAAAATAATGCATCCACAAATTTGTTAACCAAAGAATGTTATTGGAATATGGTGAAGCTATGTGTATGGCAGCCGAATACAATGCAATCATATCAAAGGATACATCAATTCTCACAATTGTGTGTTTGATTATTTAAAACAATGCTTCAACCATGTGCCAATGAACCTATGTTGTATTATTTAAGGCAAACGCTTCAAACACGCTAATTTTTAGTGGTCTTTCAAGCTTGGAATATTCACTGCAAAGAAATATTATCAGGCTTATTGTTGTTTGAAATCCATTTTCATAGCGAGTATCACCATCAGCCTAAGCACAAGTTTTCACTAATCCAAGCTAGCTAAAAGAGGACCATGGTTTCAAATATGCACAAGAGTGTTTCTAAGATGCATAAATAATTCCTCACTGAAGATGGAATCCAGCGATCTCAAAAATGCAAGGTAATGAAGGAATGAATTAATAAGTCATACTCAGTGACTTTCCTAGATTTATTTAACTTTTAGAAACTTCAAAACCTTTCAATGATTCCTGAGAAATGAAGTTTAAATAGTGAAGCTTGTAGTAAAAAAATTACCTGATTTAAATTATGTTGGATGCATATTATGATTTTGTGCATTTTAATTTTTAGAAGAAACTTCTTCAATTTTATAAAAAAAAATAGAAGCAATAGATGAATAAATCTCAGTGAAATATTTAAATTAACTGCTAGTTAAATCTATTTAACTTTTTAAAAATCAAACCATTGGTAAAACTTGTGGTAAAAACTATATGTTGTAACATGAAAATTTTATTGACTGAATTTTTATCATTGAAAACCAAGTCCACAAATTTAAATGCATAAGATACATAATATATAATGAATTACAACAAATTCTTAGCCAAAATTCATGGTTTCTCGAAGTCTATGCCCGTCATGAAGGTCCCATTTGAGAATGACAAAATATTAATAAAATTGTATGTTTTAAGCTGTTAAGGTGACCTTTTTACTTTCCTGGCAATTAGACTCGTTGGATCTTCGACCACCTCTGCCATCACGGTCTCCCACCATTTCTTGACATTTGTTTCCACATGTCCATTGTCCTTCCTTTCCTTCCATCGCTCGTCTCTACCCTGTTGTTCATTTGTTGGTGGTTCAAAACCTGTGACATGCAAATACCACGTTGGTCACATGCATGCAAAGGAGTAGGTGGATGTGAAGTAATGCACTATGCCACCCTACTGGCCTTTACAAATTCGCCCGCACAACACAAACATTTTCTTCCCTCCACTGCTCTCAGCTTCCATGTTTTGTACTCAGATCCCTTGCTCCAATCCTCTATTTAACTCTGGTATGCCATTGCCAATTCCTAATTCCACTCATCATTTTTAGAACATCAGTAATTATGCTGACGTGGATCCCTAAAAACCCAACTCGCAATATGCTGGATATGTACAAAGCTGAGAACCAGCAAGGGGTCGCGGAAGTTTTCTGAGAAGGGGTGGGAGAAAGTGAGTTCAAGTTCTAGGAAGGGGGTGTTTATTGCAGTGAACAAGTTAAAAGAAGCTATGCAGGGAAAAGATGGGATGGGATATGACAAAGAAGACACTATGGGACACTGTGGTAAAAGATATCATATAAACAAAAACGTTGAAACAACCTTTGTACGATGTTGGTCACACTGGGTGTGATGGTTGCCCTTGGACATAGTGGGTGTGACGCCTTCCCTTCTCAGGTTATCTCCTTTAGGCACACGTTCTATCAAGTAATAAAGAAAGCAACAAACAACCTTAAGTTCTTCATCTCCGGAGTGGCCTACCTACCTATGGTTTATGACATGGTGGTAAATTATCAATCACCTAATTCATGCGTAGTTTAACCATGCTTCTAATATGAATAGTTATAACATAATAATCATGTTAAATATAGTTAAGAGTTCCATAGGCTAATCATGTTATCTATTTTCTCATCGTACTATGTATTACTGTAAGATTACTCGCGATCTCTATGTATTACTATAAGATTACTCAGGAGCTCTGATCCTAAGAAAGTAGAAGCACTATGATATATAGCCCTTTATGCAGGCTTAATTCTCTCTTGTCAAGCTCTAGTGAGCGTTATAAGGGCTTGGTGTGGATGTGGTAGGCGTGATGACTCCGAAAAGATGAAAAAAAATGCAGGCATGTTTTCAATACACGGGTTTTTAGTCTCAATACCTACATATCAACCCGAGTGCATAAAGTTCATTGGTGGGTAGATGGTGATTCATTCAAAACCTACAAGTGCCGAAACCTGCAAGTATTGCAGATACAACTCAAGGCTAGATCATAAATCTCTTCAAGGTACACAAAAATTTCCTATTTATTTTTTACTGCAGTATAGATGTAAGAGAAAATCCAAAAGAAACAACAACCTGTAACTTGGAATCTATTGCATATATCCTGGAATCTATTACGCTTCCTAGATATATTTTCTCTTCCTATATATATTTGCTATTAATATCATCATATTCATTATATATTGCTCAAGGTTGTAGAAATATTACTGGAAAGCGTACTTGAGATATTTTTTTACTAGTTGTGCAGGATACATGTAATATGTATCACTGAAGGTTGCAAAAAGCGTACTAGAGAAAGAGTTGCGTCAAAAATTCTTAACGCCATGTTGTGGTGTTCATGATGCAGTGTATAGTATTGTGCTAATGATGGTCTCCACAAAAAATCTTCCGGAAATCTCTTCCAAATTGTTCATCAACAAAGGGATTCTTTCTTTCTATTATGAATTGATTTGTGTTCATCAATGAAGGGGTACTTTCTTTCTTTCTATTTGAGTTGCAGGGAAAAGAAACTCAACGCTTAACTACTCTTTTGCTCTTATTCATCAGTTACACATTAGGGTTCTTACATAAATATAGAAATAATGGCATCCTTTGTTCGATACCAGAGCTACATGCATGCAGATAGCCATCTGGAAGTAACTATGTGGTAAAAACTTTGTATATAAAGAAATTGTCTCTTGTTCTAAAAAAATATTAGATATTAAAAACCTTTCCATGATAAAACTTTGGATACAATAAAATTTAGATATTAGAAAGCCTTGCCACAACCCTACTTTGGATAAAATAAAATTGCTGCAACCATATTGCATGGGGGCACGTGAAGTTTGCAATAACAGGTGGAATGTTTTATTGCCCAAAAACCTTCGTTAAAATTGAATTGAATGAAATTATAAATATAAAACTTTGGTTAAATTTACATATGCCAAAAAAATTTGGTCAAAAGATGAATTAATTGACAGTCAACGATCAAGCGATCGCTATAGTCCTACAGAAGGCAGGGACTAATAATATGAATATAAAGTTTGAAAATCAAACTCATCGTATTCTAGTTGCGGCAATGGCCATCCACTAGATTTCACGTCACTCCAAAGCTTTCAAGCACGGTCTAGGACTAATCGCCACCACTCTGCAAAGCATGCCCCTATACCAACAACAAGCAACTATTAAACTCTGCAATTATGTCATCTTCTGCACAAATATTCTATCTCCCACGACAACAACAACAATGTGGTAGCCCTGATGTGAAAAAATCATTGGTTAGCATCCTTTACTATTTGTTGCAACATATGGGACTGCATGTGTTTCTTGATTTGGGTGAATTTGGTTTGGGGGATTACTTTCCAGACAAAATACATTACGTCATTCGATCTAGTTCTGCTCACATCATCATTCTCCTTGGTGTTTGGCTGAGCTCACCTTAATATTAGCAACTGATGCAAAACATGCATAACTCCACGTATATGACCTTTGTCTTCTTCTTCCTGGTGGCTCACGGGAAGAAAGAGGAATATTTCTAGAGGCTAGCTGCTTGTTGCATATAGATGTAAAAACCAAGCACAAAGATCTATAAATCCCAATACAATTTACTCTGAAATCCAATCCAGCTCAAACACAGTGAATAGATCTACACATAAACATAAAATTTATTCACACAACCACTCCACACAACATGATCTTCTATCCTGCGTATTTACAAAGAATAAAATTCGAGGCTCTCTCACATTTTCTTGGCCTTCCCATAAGGGAATCAAGCGAGAACCTGCTTTGATACCATGTTAGAAAATACAAAGAGAACCGAGAGAGCGATTAAACACACGACATCAAATACACTATTTTTATTGATCTCACAAACATTACATATATAAGATTACGTGATACTTCTAAATCTAAGAATGGTGAATCTAAATTATTAAAAATAACTAGTGCAATTATTAACCTAGAAAGTTACACAATTACAACTCACAACAACTTAGAAGTCATAAAAACATTACTTCCCATACATATAAATAAAAAATTATAATAAATTACATAAAAAACAAGTGACAAAGTTTGAGAGCTCCTTAACCGAGGATAAAGATCAATGGGAATCCGTTCCCTAAAAGAATACCTTCAACATAATTATATAATTTTCAACCTAACATTAACATTAACCTCTCATCAATTATATTGGTTTATTATAATGTTGGGTCAAGTTGGTCTTCCCAGTGACGTGCCTTTTTGATGTAAGCATTTAGCAGTTGTCATTATTTGTGCCATTTTATTTTTTTAACGTGGTCACCACAATAATTGGTCGAACGCGGATCGTGACAGCTCGGTAAGTTTGTTTGGTCGAACGCGGATTGTGACAGCTCCGTAAGTTTGTTTCAATCAGAGTTGGAACATGGTAAAGAAGGTGGATTTGATTTTGTAAAATACAACATTAAATATAATTTTAATATAAATACAATATTAAATATATAAAGTTCTGGAATATCTGAAAGTCTTTATATTATAATTAACCTTTATATTTATTATAATTAAAAGTTTAAAATATAAAAGTCACACAAACAATCACGATTGCATTCATTAAACCATTGTTTATTTATAATATAAATTTTATAATATAAACCCTGTACAAGTATCTTTGTATTATATTTAACTTAACGTATAAGAAAACATGAGTCAATAATTAAAAAATACTGCACATTAAAGATGATATCGCAAATATAAAATTATAAGAGGATACAAGGAGGTTGTATTATAATAAATATACAATATCAATTTATAGATATGGAATATTATAGAAAAGGGGAGCTATTTCAATTATTTCATAGATGTTTAAGTTTAATTGAGGCTCGTCTAATCTTCTTAATAGTATATTGTAAGTTGATAGTGTTTAATCTCATTAATTTAATGGTGTAGGTATGTATTTATCATAGTTATATTGGTATCATTTTTAACTATTGGAGAGCATGTATCTTACGTTCTTGGGAATTTGGGAGCTAGTATGAAATGCTCCAAAGAATTTTAGTAGATATTTGGAGCTTTTTGAGAGCCTCAATGCAATAGATTATGGGATTTCAAGTACCTATTTTGAGCAAGGAAGGTACCATTTTTTTATTTTTTTATTTGTTAAGTTATACATGCCAGGTCAAGAGGATCGATTGCATGACCTGTGTAAAGCGACAAAGATGTGGAGATGTAGCCGAAGTTTCAACAAAATATAGACAATTGTCAGTCATTCCTTGGCAACTTTTGTTGCAAATCTTGAAGTTCAACAATTGCAAATAAGTCTGCTCTCTTGAAGCCTATCTTGAAGCTTTAATGATGAGATTCAATGAATTACAATGATGGTCAGAAAGAGAAAGTGTAGTGTGTTAGTCAATTCCATTTTATGAATTTCCAAACTTGAATTTCAAAGTTGAATATACTATAGCATTGCATGAAATCATATAATGAGTAATAAAAACCCTTTTTCCAATTTAGGAGTTCCACATGTTTCTTTGTTGGGAAGGAATTTGATTGACAAATTGTTGATGGATTAATATTTTGATTTTTTTTGCACTGTTTCAAAGTTCAATCTCTTACATATTTTTTTTGCAAGATGGAATCTGCAGGATAGATTAAATAAATTATTTTATTTTTATATATATTAAATTTTAATATATTATATTATGGTCGCTCCCAACTTTATGTTTTTTGTAAATTTGGGTAAAGCTTCTAGATGTGTCAAATATTTGTTCCCTCATATGCTATATATATAACCAAAAGGCAAAGGTGAGATTTTTTGACCTGGAAATTTCTCTGGTATCTATGATGTTGCTAACTCATTTGAACTCATTTCATTTTGTCACATTCTCCACAAGTTAAGCGCTAAAGCTAATTCTCTATCTAAAGAAGCTTTTTCTCTTCTAATGAGATCTGCCACATATCATGTATTTATGGATAGGAAGGAGATTAAGTTCATAGAACCAATCTCTCTTACTAGCTTTTATGTTTAATTTTAGTTTTTACACATAAACCATTTTTGAGGAGTATGTTTGATGACATATGTGAATTAAGGTCTACCCCTAATTTTTAGTTTTATTGGATCACTAAAATATTATATTTTTTATTACATTATAGATTAAATGTGAAATTATATAATATATATATATATATTATATATATATATAAATAATTAATGGTTGAAAAAATAAAAGTATTCTTTTAATTATCCGAACTAAATTCAATTAACCTCACATATATATTTCACCTACTTTTTATAATTTTAAAATATCTCTACTTTACATTTTATTATAATAAATCCCAACAACCTCTTATGTTTTAAAATTCGCCGCCAACCTTTCGTCATTATAATAAGTAACATATCTCTTTTTCATAATAGTATTTTCATATTTAAATTCATATTATAAATTTAAAATATTGAGTTAGCGCAATCTCCATTTCTCAAAATATTGTATTAATTAAGATGGTAATACTCATATCAGAATATTAACACATTAAAGTAAAGTGCTTCTTATGAAAGTGATAGCCAGGGTTGGAATTTGGATTCTTTATTACCTGTCAAATAATTTTTTTTTGACGTTTTGGATTTTTATGTTGGCCATCAAGGAAAGTTATGTCTAAAATTTTGCTCTTCGATCAAAATGTTTTGATAATAAATCGACCTTTCATCAATAAAGGTTTAATTAAAAAAATATTTTTCAATCACACCACTCTGTTAATTTTTTCTCACATATTTATAATAAGAAAAAAACAACGTGACCATGACTAAATGATTTTGTTGAATCATAAAGGTTTTTTTATCATGGATGGGATCCCATAACTCCAAACCATCGGTTCAATGCTTCTCAACCCATTATACAAAATATGAGTAAATTAGAAATCTATTTTACTCACACCCATCATTGTTATTTGCAATCAATCTACTCCTATTTAATTTCTCATTTGGATTTCTATTAGATTACTTTAAATGTTACAATTTCATTAAAACCAATAGATTTTCTTTCACCAAATAAGCCAAAAACTTCAAAAAAATATTCATCTTAAAACTTTGGGTTACCAAAACTATCCTCCACAATGCCCATCCTTCACCATCATCAAATCACGAAATCTAGATAAAGTTTCAATTTAATAAACCCTAAACCTTAATTTATTTAATATAACAAATAAATTTATTTATTTAAATTAAACAAATATATATATATTCCCTATTACGGTACTTAATTATTAATCACTCAATATAATATATTACTGCTATCAAATATATACCTATAACTTTAAATAATATGAAATTAATTTATTTCAATAAAAACAAATATTAGAGAATTCCAAATATTACTGCACTTCTTTATAAGACTGTTGTTTGAGAGGGTAGTAATGACTTTTTTGCAAAAAAATGAACAGTAAAAAATACGTTTTAGAACTTTGAAAGCCCATCACAAAAAACGGCTTTTTAAAATTTTTAAACGTGAAATACGGTCAAAATGTTTTGTGACAAGCATTTTGCCCGTCAAATTCCAACCGTGGACTGATAGCTCTTTGAAAATGATATGTATATTTAATTATTATTGTGAGAATGGCTTAGAAAATATTATTTATCGAAGTTTTTTAGATTATTGCTATAAAAAGATACTTAAAAATCTGGAAAAAGTTTTGTATATTATTTCAATAAAAAGATACTTACAGATCTGGATAAGGCAAAATGTTGTGTAGATTATTTTTATAAAACGATATATAAAGATTTTTGATAATGTGGCTGTAAGATTATTAAATAATTTTATTAAAATAAATTTAAATTTAATAACCAGATTTTATATTAAAATGTTGAAATTTATAATGGTTATGTGAATATATATGGATGAAGGTTTATATTATTAGTAAACTATTTTTAATTAAATTTAAATTAATAAGCTATATTTAAATGATAAAATATAAATTTTTGGGTTTTGAAAGTCTTGTGATTAATTATTTTTTGAAATTTTAAATTATGAAATTGGTAATATTAATTTTTAAAAGTTTGAAGGTAAATCTTGAAATATAAAAGTATTTATTTCAATTTAAACAATATGAATTTTAATTCTAAAAGTGTCAATATTTAATTGTTAACTACGTATTTAAATTTTATTGTTTTTATTCTAAATCTAAGATGTAACACCCCACTAAATTAACATGAACTCTAAAATTTTCTTTTAATTTCGTTTCACACATGCATTCTATTATGCAATGCACATATGTATCTAACCATAAAATCATGATAAACATATATACACTAATTATTCATGATAAACATATGTAATTTCATGAAATACACACAACAAAATACACATGAACAATTAATAACAATTATCTTTAAAATGAAGCATCAAATGATTGCAAAACTTAGATGTTCCACCCAACCATAGACTCCATTGCTCATATTGTCTCAACAATGGGTCACCCTTGAGTTGGGCACATAACTCCACTAGAGTAAGGGGATTTCTAAAGCCACTATGAACCACAAACAACTCCAAATAGGTAACAAACCAAGGTACTTGAGTCCAATAGCCTCTAACCTATAGTCCCTAATGCCCCATCAACCTACATGACCCAAGGTAGTGCACACCCTTCTTTACACTCGTAGTTCATCGGGTTTAGCCACTACCCTTCAAAGGATTCCAACTGACGTATGATTAGGGAGTCTTAGAGCCCTATGGCTTCTAAGACTAAAGAGTTTGCATGTACCCTACAGAACTCACACTAAGGAAACCTATCCCCTATCTTGTATCCACCTAGGATCAATAGGGTAATCATTACTCATGATCACACCCTTCTCTCCCTCTAGGGAGTCCAATCACCCACTCACAAGCCCAAATGATAGAATACAGTAAACATCTAACTTTCATGTGCATGTTCCTTTTCTGATAAGTAACACCTAGTGAAGTCACTTTAATTACTTATGATAAAACATGTGCAATTTTCACTTTACACTCACTTTAATAATAATTTAACCTACTTAGGCTTAATCCAATCATCTTTTAGCCCTTGGCCCCTTTCCAACTCATGGAGTCCTAGCCCCCTATACTTTCTTGGTCGACTTGGTCTACAATAATGGTGTATTTTATTAATAGTGGTGTGATTAGAGATTTACATAGATAGACTAGTTGGTATTTTAGTACGTCACTTACTAGCCTAAAATAACATAAGCACTCTACTCTCAAGACACACATGCACACATGCGTGCGCACGCGCGCGCACACACACATGTTGTCCTAAAATACATAAATATTCATGGGAACTTAGGCCCCAAGTCATTTCTTCACTCACTAACCTAATCATGGTATGCATAATACATAGAGGGATCATCCCTCGGATGTTAGACATTATTAATTCCATACAATGTTTTGTATATGCACTTATAATATCACTCTAGCACCCATTTCTAAATATATCAAGTTTTTTTAAACCAAAACGAGATTTTTTGGAGAATTTGTAACTTCGAAAGATCGAATGCCACTATTACACTAGGTACAACTATTTTATAAATTCCACAAACGAGCTACTTACGACATGTATCTAGAGACTTGAACCCATGCTGCTCAGGAAACAAAAATTTCACCAAACCACACGAGCTAAGATCCTTTCACTTAAAAGGGGAGGACATGGGGGTGGGATTTGATCCACTTATGTGTGCACGAGTCATGAAACCATTTAGCATGGTTTCTCTGTGTGTAACCACAGGTTTTCCCATTACCTCAAGGTGCCCCCATGGTCCGGGGTAGCCCTCATGAAAATTGAACCTTTCACAATGGTGAAAAACTTCTTGCTTTCCAACAATGGATCCAACCTCTTTAGACTTATGAAGGAGGACATGAGGGTGGGTTTTGATGCTCCTATGTGTGCATGAGTCATGAAAACATTTAATATGGCCTTTATTGGTGCAACCACATATTCGACCACTACCTCAAGGTGCCCCCATGGCTCTAGGGAAGCCCTCATGGGAATTGAACCTTGCCCAATGGTGAAGATATCCTCACTTTCCACCATTAGATCCAAAATCCTTTGGGATTACATTAAAATGAGGACATGGGGGTGGGATTTTATCCACCTATGTGTGCATGGGTCACAAAACCATTTAAGATGGTCTCTCTGGGTGCAACCACACATTCAAACACTGCCTTAAGGTGTTTGCATGACTCCAATGGAAGCCTTCATGGGAATTGAACCTTGCCCAATAGTGAAAAAAATCTGCACTTCCCATTATTAGATCTAACCCCTTTGGGAAAATATATCAATATTTAAGAGATGATGGGAAAAATGTTTAGCAATGAGTGTTATAGTGATATTATGATTGTACATACCAAAATGTATACATTAATTTTAGATGTATAGGCTAGAGAGAGGTTGTTGGTACCATGAAAGCCTAAAGATATACCCACTTAAGACAAAACTTGAAGCCAACACAACAATATTCATAGGAAGAGGGCCATTACAACAATATTTATCAAGGCATTATAGCTCATCATGTCATTAACATGAATTTGAAGTTGGGGAAGATAACAACCATTTTCCTCAAACACCCAAAACAAAGATATATATATATATATATATAATTTTCAAGAAAAAAAGTTTTCATATTCATGATAGATGAAAATACAAATTCCAATCCATAATGGGCTAATCTAGGTATTTGAGCCTCGGGTAGGACCATCACATTACTACTTTCCTATCATAATTGATACAAACTTGTTACAAAATATAACTTATTGAGTAAGAAATTTAATTCCAAGTTACAATCTAGTACATCTTTGGAGGCATTTGTAGCAATTAAATATTGACATTTTTGGAATTGAAATTTACATTAACATTTTTGTATTTCAAAACCCTACTTTTGAAATATAAATTCATCAATTATCTTTTCACTTTAAAAAAGATCAATAATTACTCTCAAAATCAAAATTCATAATTTTGTAATCTCAATTTTACTTAACTAATTTAAATTTAATTAAAAATTTAGAAAACAATATTAAATTTAAACTACATCTTTACTAATTATATAAATTTGTCTATAATAATATTATTCAAAAATTTCAAAATATTTGTCACAATAGCATCATTCATAACTTTTTGAATTATCAAAATTAATATAATGTTCCATATTACTCTAATAAATTACAAATCCACCATAATTAAATAAGAAAATAAAACCAAAAAAATAATGATAAGGTTGGAACATTTTATTATACTTTTATTTATATATATATATATATATATATATAATCATAAAATCCAATAAACTAATTATAATCTCAATAAAAATGAATTATTATCATATTATTATATAATAAAAACAATATTTATTTTAATAATTATGATTTAACTTACCATTTAAAAAACAACATAATCACTTATTAATAAGTTTGAATTTATTTAATAAAAAAACTATTTAAGATGAGATAACCTTATGATCCTAATTGTAAATCGTTGTAGTATGTGGGTGTAAAAAAATAATAATTTTAATCATTGTGTGTTTTTAATATAATTACTTATTATTAACATTGTGTGTTTTTAATATAATTACTTATTATTAAGTTTGAATTTAATATGTCGTAAGGCGTTTTTTTTTTAAAACAACTCCTTTAGCTACTGTGTCTCTCTCTACACCATTGGATTGAATGTTAAATGATTGAAATATTTTAAACCATTAGATCCACTGTTTCATTTCTGCTAACTACCTAACTAACTCACAAAACCCTAACTAACCCAGAGAACCCTACTAATGTATCTTCCACCTAACTATGAAATACAATACAGCCTCTCATGTATCTCTCTCATTGCAGGCCAAACTATTTTTGCTGCTACATCAAATTCTGTGTGTGAAGCAGCGGGGATGTTTACCTAGGCTTGGGGGCAGAGACTTACATTTATTCAGAGTATCATTCTGCCAATTGCTAGTTAATCCAAAGCCAGCTCTATAGTTGATCTAGTCGTCTGATGTAGGGGTGTTTTTTTTTACTTTTGGGACTTGGATTGAATCTACAGGTTTCAACGAGCATATCTTCCTCGGGTGATAAAACTTTGGTAATACATATTGCTGCAATAGTCTATAACGCGACTTTTTGAAAGCTTTTCCGACGACTTTTTTTGGTCAAAATCTGGCAACAATTTATTGGAATCCCAAGTTTGATAGCTAGTTTCTGCACAATCGATGGCTCTCAGGGGTTTCTCAGGGCGCTGAATCCAAATATGCAGTTAAAAAACCATTTTAACTGCTAAAAATCAAGATTTAACCTCATTTCATCCGCGATCTCCAAAAAGTCGCATTATAGACAACTCCCATATTGCTTTGTTGTTAGTCAAGACTTTGTATTCAAATTGATTTGCAGTTAGTTAATGGGCATTTAATATTGTTGACCTTGTATTAGTCATAATTAGTAGGTCACCTCCAACTGGATTCTTTTCCAAAAGCAAAGACAGCGACTAAGATAAATGTAGGTAAATCGAGAATCTTCGTTGCAGTGAGAAGAGCTTCTCGTAATTTTGATTCTTTTCCAGGAGTAGGTAAATCAGGAATCTTCATTGCGAGTGTACGTAAATCAGGAATCTTTGTTGTGGGTGAGAAGGTAAATTGGGAATCTTTGTTGCGGGTGAGGAGCTTCCCGTAATTTCGATTCTTTTCGAAGAGGAAAGACGGATATTTTAAAAAAAAAAAAAAAAAAATTTGATATTTTGTTGTAAAATAATTTAGGCTTAAAATTATGAATCATTATAAAGCCAATAATTTTTCTGTTGTATAATAATTTACATATATAAGGCTTAAAATTATCAATCATTTAATTAACAATTTAGATTTGACCATTGTCTATTCATATTGTATTTGGAGTAGACACTGTCTCAAATAAAACAATCTTGTTCAGATGTTATGCCACTAATGTTCATCCTAATTTTTGTTGAAAAGGGATTTCCCATACAACATTAAAAGGTTGTTAAATATAGTTGTAAGCAATATCCCATGTAATTGTGCAACTCTGGTGTAAGAAGAGTTTTGCCAATTTGTCTAGAAAATGGTGGTTATATTGGTTTTATTATCTCATGCACAATGCTCATAAGAAGTATGACACTTAAGGTAGTGAGAAGTATGGGCTTGAGCTTATCCGATTTTTGCCAATTTGTGTAGAAAATGGTGGTTATATTGGTTTTATTATCTCATGCATAGTGCTCATAAGAAGTATGACAGTTAAGGTAGTAAGAAGTATGGCCTTGAGCTTATCCACCTCATGTATGCTATAGTTCCTTGTTCACATATTAGAAATTCCAATGATATGATCCAAGTGATAATTTGTATCACCATCTTGCATTTTCAGACTCAGTTTTCTTCCAATGGATATTATTGAATTGAAATATTGTATTTAAGGGAGGAGAAGTTGTGTAATTAGTAGAGGATAATAGGGATCATTAATGTGGAAAGTTATAGAATACATTTTCAAACTTAATAGGATTCATGTGAAATTCTTAAGGTATATTTTAAACACCATGTTGCAGTGTGGTGATTAATTTGTCATTCAACATCATCATCATCATCATACAATGTAGAAGAAGTGTTCACATATGTAGATTTCTCATTTATGATAATCTTCACCCCTTCTTTTGGCTCGAAAATTGGAATATGCACTTTATAAACCACATGCGCTGCTTGAATTTGGATTTGAAGTCGGATTTGAAGTCCAATCAGGAATGGGAATGCCATATGTATTAGCTTTTAAAATGGAGGTTGTAAGAATCAAGGACATGTGACTGTGATCATGGGGAGAAAAGTGGAGGGGCTTTGGGAAATGCTTGAGAGAATACTAGAATGATGCACCTTCTCTTTAGTTGCATCCTCATGGAAGTTGAAAGTAAGTTGCTTCACATGATTTGAAAATAAATCCTCAAACCTGTATCCTCAAATGAGTTAGTGATTTGCAAATCTAGTTTACTGAAATTTGATCATTTTCTAAATAGTAATTTGTGCTAAGATTTGTTGCAATGAAAGATGGAAATGCTAATATTTGTTACAATGAAAGATGGAAATGAAAAGTATATAATCATGGAAAGGGAAGGGAAGGGAAAAAGGAAGGGGATTTAATTATATACCTAATTCTAGCCCAAGAGACGCAATCTTTATATGTTAGACATTTGTGTGAAACCAAATAATCGACAATAGACTCTAGAAGTTCTTGGTCCTTAGTATCTCCAACAAGCATTATTTATGCTATGTATTCTTCTAATTTTAAAAGAAAATAATTTGCCTTAGCTGGAGTTTTTTCTAAGATATCTTCAAATTCATACCTTTCCCATGTGAGACAGTGGTGAATATTACATGGAAATGAATGAAGCATGCACATGGGTGCCTACTTTTTAGGGGGGTCTCATGATGCTCCATAGTTCTCAATCAAGTGAGGGAGGGATAACCATTTGGGTGTTGCACTTGGTTCCCAGTGTTCAAGACTAGCAATGGTTTCTTAGTATCTCCAACAAGCATTATTTATGCTATGTATTCTTCTAATTTTAAAAGAAAATAATTTGCCTTAGCTGGAGTTTTTTCTAAGATATCTTCAAATTCATACCTTTCCCATGTGAGACAGTGGTGAATATTACATGGAAATGAATGAAGCATGCACATGGGTGCCTACTTTTTAGGGGGGTCTCATGATGCTCCATAGTTCTCAATCAAGTGAGGGAGGGATAACCATTTGGGTGTTGCACTTGGTTCCCAGTGTTCAAGACTAGCAATGGTTTCTTAGTATCTCCAACAAGCATTATTTATGCTATGTATTCTTCTAATTTTAAAAGAAAATAATTTGCCTTAGCTGGAGTTTTTTCTAAGATATCTTCAAATTCATACCTTTCCCATGTGAGACAGTGGTGAATATTACATGGAAATGAATGAAGCATGCACATGGGTGCCTACTTTTTAGGGGGGTCTCATGATGCTCCATAGTTCTCAATCAAGTGAGGGAGGGATAACCATTTGGGTGTTGCACTTGGTTCCCAGTGTTCAAGACTAGAAATGGTTTCTAGAAGTAAACACACCTTGAATATGCCTACAACATGGTAATGGCATTTTCCAGAGCAATCAAAACAACATCAACCTCACCATTCTAGAAGGAATCACCAAAGAAATTTTTGGTAGCTGGGCTCACACAATTCTCCATTCCTTGAACCTGCAAATGTGGGTTGATTGCATTGGCTGCTAATGTCGCCACTCTTGACATTGCTTGCCCAATATTCTAATCCTGAAAGAGGAATTTTTTGCTAATATTTCTCTTCTCAATAACGTCATCATCTGTTATAGTTTTCTTTCCCTGGCTCCCATGAGGCTAAGTTCTTTAGAAGCTCACATCCCAGAGAACCAACCCCCACAACAAATAATTTTGCATTTTCCAACTTTTTATGCACCTTTTTTCCAAATAAAAAAAATATGAGCATCATAATGACTATTTAAAGTCTCACATCCTCTTGCCCAAGGGATTCTACAGGAAGAGATTCCAATGAATTGAAATAGAAGAGTTACATCAGTAGGAATATAGAAATCAATATTAGACAATAAATAATTGAATGCTCTTCTACCTTTCCCTTCCTTTCCTATATAAAAGGATACACTTCCATTTATATTTAAGAGATACATAAAAAGAGTAAGTAGGGTACCAAAGAAATAAAACTTGCAAAAGTGGATGAAACTTTTCATAACATGATTTCACAACCTCGTGCCCAAAGACCAAGTATAGCTACCATGGGATTCAATACTTGATGGCAACCACTTGCAAAATGTTTGAATACATTTACAAAAAAAATGATGTAAGGAAAAATATAATTTATATGATTTCTGACAACAATAGATAAACAAAAAACTAGCCTAAGACTACTAGTAGTAATTGAAATTGGTCCATTCACTCTCTTCAAGAAAGAATGGAGGACCCAAGGAGTTCTACAAGAAGAGCTTCCAATGAATTGAAATAGAATAGTTGCATAAGCAGGAATATAGAAATCAATATTAGACAATAAATAATTGAATGCTCTTCTACCTTTCCCTTCCTTTCCTATATAAAAGGATACACTTGCATTTATATTTAACAGAAATACATCAAAAGAGTAAGTAGGGTACCAAAGAAATAAAACTTGCAAAAGTGGACGAAACTTTTCATAAGAGGATTTCACAACCTCGTGCTTAGAGACCAAACATAGCTGCCATGGGATTCAACACTTGACGGGAACCACTTGAAAAATGTTTGAATACATTTACAAAAAAATTGATGTAAGGAAAAACATAATTTATATGATTTCTGACAACAGTAGATAAACAACAAACTAGCTGAAGACTATTAGTAGTAATTGAATTTGGTCCATTCACTCTCTTCAAGAAATAATGGAGGAAAGACAGAATTGGGACAATCAGGCATGTAAAACAATATCAATAGCGAAATCCTTCCTTGAAGACTTATATGCAAAGGTTTACTCTTACATGATTATTTGTTGCAACACCTTTTGGAAGATATTTCAACATTTATTGGGTTGTCAGCTTCATTTCTCTACTGCCTTTCATTTGCAAAAGAATAAATGAGTATACCAAAGTAAATCACTCCAGGACAAAAACCAAATGTTTAGACCTAAGTAATAAATTGCAACCTGTTACAAGCCCTTTGTGTTCACTGCACCACAAATAAATAGTGCAAGTCTTATTTACATGTCCTACAACAAAGTTATAATCAGGTTGTTATGGTTACCGGTGATTGGCCCCATACAAACTTCCCAACTCTCTTCCTCTAGTTTTCTCCCATCACCAACGCAAGAAGCAACACAAGGCATCCTCCTTTGTTTAAAAATTGGATTGCATCCATTCCCAAGTAGTCAATGCTCTTAAGACCCCCTCACCTTGCTAGAAATAAATCCATAATAAACATCAACTCTATGTACAATTTTAAATAGGTGACTGAGTTTATTTTTATCTCGATAAACTATGTTTTAATAAGGGGAAGTGACATCATAAACTCAAGGCCATCTACTATGGTCCTTGTACTATTCTAAAGCAGGTTGGTGTGAATGCATGTCATTTAGATTTTCCTTGCCAACTTTGCCTCCACATTGTTGGTAATGTTAATCATCTCAACCTATGAACCTCCTATTTTGGAAAAGGAAGTTCAAATTTTCCACCCACCTGATTAAATTATGGATTTTCAGTCGTTGTTGGAGGAAGACACACTACTAGACTTGTGCACCTTCTCCACTTGTTAGCAACAGACTATGACATATCTTATTGGGCACTAAAGCCAGCTTCTTTCTTAGGACAAACGATTATCCCAGGTTTCTTTTGAACATAGCTTCCTTCTCCTTGTTGAGAAAGTTGGGTCATTTTTGCTAAAACAATGAAGAAATGATGTGCCACATCTAACAATCATTTATAGCTAGTCTTAATAGTTAGTTGTAGGATAACAAAGGTGTGGTTAATATTGAGTACTATGCATTTTCGGTTTATATTATTAAAGCTGACTTTGTAAAAAATAATCAAATCTGATCTTAGATAAAATCTTATAAAAGGCATTTGCTCATAAACATAAGATACAAAAGTTTTGGGAATCAATATTCTTTTGCATTTTATGTTTACAAGTTTCTTTCTTCAACATTTGAGTATTATGGCTTATCAATAAGCCAATCATCTAATGAAGGGAGGCAGATCCAGTGGTCTAGTAGTTTGCAAATGGGAAAGAGGTTGATATCACCTCTAGAGATCCCAACATGTGTAGTGATATGGGTTGTTAGATCCAAGAGGATGAATTAATGACAAAGTATGCACCTGCATAATGGATTTTTATATGTTACAATTCTTCTCCAATTTATACCTTACGACGTTTCCTTTGCAACATCTAAAGCAATTGCTAGTTTAATAAAAAAACTATTTAAAAATAAGATAACTCTATAATTTTAAAATCCTAATTGTAAATCATGATATGTTTTTAATATAAATAATCTTTAAAATCTTTTTCTTTAAAATATTACTAATTAAATAATTTTTTAAAACTTAAAATTTTAATTCATGTCACACCATATTAATTAAAAATTATATATATATTTTCAACCCATATGTACCAAAAATGTGGAACCCTCTCCTCTCCTCAGGGACACATTACTTAAATCTCAGTATCACTTTCTTAATTAATATAATATTTGGAGAAACTGGTACTGCACTAACTCAATGATTAATTTAAATGCATGTTTGGTACATGAATATGTGAAAAGAATATAGATACAAAAGGGAAGGTGGGTCACTAATTATGATTAGGGTTGGTTGTATGATAACCTTAGGCAAAATAGAAAAATCTTTAAAATGCAATCACCGAGTACAAGGTGAAATATTTTATATATATATAAGTGGAATCTTTATAATAAATCATAATACTAATATTATTATAATACTATTAATATTATAATTCAATGTGTTCATAGAGTCCTCATATTTAATGCAAAGCCACCATGCATACAGTTATAGCATTATATCGTGGATGTCACATTTCATGCTCGTGTGTATTTGTGAACAATTGACCAGTGTCTTGTACACTTGATTTAAAAATCACATTTAATTATAATAAAATCACATTTCATCATATTATAACCATTTTTTATATTTTTTATTAATTATATATATGATTTTAAGATTTTTTTTATTTGTGGGAAAATTTACCATTTATCATAATTTAGTTGTCAAACTAATTGTTATTGAAGGAAAACCACACTCATCCTTGTTATTCAAGGAAAACCACGCCACCTGAAATAACGCATGTGGACTCATCATTGTTATTGAAGGAAAACCACACTCCTTATTATTATTCAAGGAAAACCATGCCACTTGGAATAACCCGCCTATGATGGTTGTAAGGGGCAGGGTTTCACTCCTGCCAGATATTTCTGGGTCTTGAGTGGTTAACGTGTTTCCTTATGTCCGAAAAAAACAAACTTTAAACCCAACAAAAACAATTTTAAGGCATTCTCCAAATCCAGATTATTTTTATTTATAACCTAGATATAAATTTTATATATTAGATATAAATTTTATTATTTAGTTTTTATTTTGTATATAACTACTATATTTTAAAATTTATTAAATACTTGGATTTTTTTGTTTAAATTTTTTATATTTTTGCTTTATCTAATTTTCTATTTTCTAAATTTTATTAAATATATAATACAATGACATTTTATATTATAATTGGACCAGGATGATTGTTATAAAAATATATATTTTAAATAATATCTAATAATATATTTTGTAGGGACCTGATTTATAATTGCTAACTCTGTGATTAGTTGCCAATTCTGTAAGGACCACACGGAAAAAGCTGATATAACCCCTTAAATAATAAAGAATAAGAATCGATAAATGCTTTTCTCTCAATGAGCTTTTCTTTCTTTTTGTTCTCGTTAATCCTATCTTAAGTGTGAGAGCATGTTAATTCGAAGAGGCTCTGAATTTTATTTATGAGAAGTCTACTATGAAAATTTATTATAACTAAATTATCAAATTGACAGTGAGATAATTATTACTCATTAGTATTTACACAAATGCATGTTAATAATATGCATGCTAATTTATTATATTATTTGAAAAAATTATTTATTTAGAAAATATTATTGGTTATATGGTAACAGTGGTTTTTAATTTTGGAAAATGTTTGAGTGTTTTCTTTTTAAGATTATCGTTGTAATTTAAAAAAAAAAAATGTTAAAGCTCACAAAAATAAAATAGTTTTTTTTTTTTTTAAATAAAAATTTTTATACCTCTAAATTTGATATTTAATTTTGAAAATAATTTTAAAATTTAAAACTATTATTTTTTTTTTGAATCTATGTTGGTGTTACGTCATAATAACAAAGTATCAAGGTACATCTACAAGATAACAACAATTTAAACATAATTCACTGTACATCTACAAGATAACAACAATTTAAACATAATTCACTGTAGCCAATTTTAATCTTCTATGAGGGAAACTAGATGTTTTAACTCTCTGTAGAGGAAATAGGTTTTCCAAAATAAAACATAGGTTTTCCAAAATAAAACAAACTACTGCAAAACATGCCTATTAGCTATTAAATTGCAATAAAAAGTGCTACTATCATGCATAACAAGAAGTCAGGAGGCTAAAGAAGTCATTGGAGTAGGATCTTTGGCATTGGAGCATCTGCATCACACTGGAGGTGGCTCTCTAAATGGGTTATCCTAACATCCAATCTTTCTAGGAAAACACGTTGATGATGTTGGGTGCGCTTAATCTCATTCAAAGCAGAGAAGATTTCATACATGACCTGTTTTTTCTTTTAGGACCCTACCCAAGAGGGTCTTCATTTGTCAATGTGGGAAATGGAGTTAAGGTGTTATTTCTATCTTCCCCCGGTCGGGAACCTAATGACTTACCTCTTCAATAATATTTCAGTCTGAGAAAGATTGACAATCCATAGCAGAAAGGGAAATAAGGTGACAAATCTCATTGTGAATTTCAGGGGGGGACAAAGAAATATATCAGCAATCTCCTTTGCCTATGCCTAGGCGTGATTTCAACCTTTGGGGCCACGACCTCTGCTACCTTGATGGCTACACATACGTTGCCAAGGCATGGCGCACTGGGGATGGAAACATCGAGGGTCTAGACACAACACACCAAAGGCAGATGGATGGAGACAAGGGAGGACCAAATGAAGATTGGAATGGTGAGGTCATAGACAAAAAACAAAATACCATTACAGAGCGAGGGTATAGAGAAACAAGAGGGCATAAGAGACTCTTTAAATAGGGTAATACTTCAAGCTAATGACAATACATTTCCAACCATGCAACTAGAACCCAACAAATATTGTGCACCCATCTGAACAATAGCCAATTAGCTCACGATCTAAGGGGATAACAACAAAGGAAATAAACTCAAGAAGTACCCTTATATAGACACCCATCTTCGTCCAAACTTTCAATTGTAGGAAGGTTGAATGTGTTGAGGTGACCACTAATGCAGATGATTCCAACCTTGAAAAGAAATACCACAACCAATGGACAACCCCATCAAAACAACCAAAATGGTCATTTATTCCTCCATCCCACTCATGCAACGAGCACCAAACCTTCCGAAGACCAGAGACCAAACCATTGCCCAAACAGAAAGAGACCACCGCAATGCTAATAACTGGCACAATCAAGCTCGTTATAGATAAAAGAAGGAAATAATTTCGCAATAATACACTTAAACTGTCATGCACTGGCCCCTCATCTCCAATCACATCCACAAGAAAACCCACTTGTGGTGGGTATGGGAGTGTTTCCATCATAAAAGACATAGAGGGAGAGTATTATGAGCATAAGAAAAACCGGGATGAAAACTTGCAATGTTAATTAAGAAATGTAAACTTGCATGCTTGTGCATGAAGGGGGTTGGCCACACCATCCTCCTCATAAATTTTATGCTTGTCCATGGGATGGTAGGCTCGTCCCCAACCTCTTGCCCTTCTTCAAATTTAAATTATTATTATTATCAATAATTTCTTTGATTTTTTTTATTAAATTTATTTTTTAAATAAAATTATAAAATGTTTTTTTTTCTTATTTTTATATTCCTTCTCTTCTTTTATTTACACTCATTATTCCCTTAAATTTTATTATTCCTAGCCTATTGCATTTTAGTAATATCTACATTATCTTTGTGAAATAAATATTTTCATCCACTTCATTAATTATAGATTATTCCCACATGAATGATGGATGTTGTTTCCATAGTATATTATTAGTCCCTACTTTAGTAGGGACTACAACATTCGCCTCATGGTCAAATTACATAGACTGTGCATTATTTTGCTTCTTTTTTTTTGGCAAAATGTTGAATATTTCTATTTTCCATAAATTCAAAAATAATTTTCTAATTTTTTGGAAATATTATTTCTAATTTTTATTGGCCTAGCAACTTCCGATGGGACATAATTCCCGTGGTGGAGAGTGTTTTATTTTTGGTATTTGTCAATGCTTGACAAATGATTTAAAAATTTAAAAATTCAATTTTTTTCGAGTGGCCATTCCATCAATGATTGCTCTGACACTAACACTGGCATTGACACTATTATGGTATTTCTCTTCCCAATGATGACATAATTGATGCAGTTGTAGGTCCTTTGCGTAAGCAGGGGCCGGGGGTGGGTGGCCACACAAATATCCACATAATAATTCGTTGTGTAGAGATATTACAAATTTCTAGATTGTATATCATATATCGTATCAATGTTTGTGAAGGATGAGGTATGTGTGGGAGAACAAGGAATATTATTATGTTGCATTGTGTGGAGCTTTCATTGTGCGAAGGACGAATTATGTACGTGAGAGAAGTTGTGTAAAGCTTTGATTTTAGAGTTATCAATCTTTGCGGAGGATGATGCATGTGCGGGAGAACATAATAATTAATATTGTTAATTTTCATTGTGAGGAGGATGGGGTTTGTATGGGAGAATGGGTGGTGCATAGGGAAATTAATGTTAATATCTGAGATTTTTGTGCACAATGAATTTGATGTGAAATGCCACACATGTTAATGTGGAAGCTCAGGGACAAATTCCCTCATTTGAACAACCTTCCTCATCAAGGAAGACCCCTCCTAGCCCTTGGAAGAATTTAATTTGGTTAAGAAAAAATATATTTTTAATATGGAAACCCACATGTTCACAAAAAGACAGGTCGACCCTAAAGATAAATTGCACACCCTTGGATGGTTATAAATACAATTCAAGAGACCCTCATTTGGACATCATCATCAAGCATATTCTTCTTCTTTCTTCTTTGGTTTGGCTTGCATAGGTCTCAAGTTGGTTCATAGATATTGATTCATATAGGTCTGAAATTGTAGGGCTAGAAGCTCACACATGCGGATTAGGGTTTTGGTCTATGGTTGTAGGATTGATATAGGAAAAGTTCGGTTGTAGCCACATGCATACAAGCCTCTCTATGCGACCAAAAATTTTCAGCTGCACACATGATCTCTTTCTCTGTGTGGCTGGAACCTAGGCTTTCATTTGACAGTTGACCATAGTTGACCATAGGATGATAAATTTATCTCTGATCAGTATTGTTGCTAAGCTCATATCTTGGATATTGTTTGGTTGATATTGCTGATAGTTTTGTGATTGAAGAACTGGAATGTTGCACTCTGTCTTTGCTGAACATTTTATGACAATCTAATAAGAATATGAATTTGAAAGGGTTCCCCCCTTGTGGGGTTTTTCCCTAGTCTTTGACCAAACTTGGTGTCTCTTATTTGTCTCTTCTTTTTCATTGCATTTATTGTTCTATCTACAATTTCGATTGATCATTGGAAGAATTTTTTTTTGTTGAAAGATTGCTAATTAAATATCAAAATTGGGTTAAAATGATTGTAACAACATAGAACAATGGTAAAATTAACATGGTATCAGAGCTAAGGTGAAGATAAGCCCAAAGAGACAAGGATCAAGAGAAAGCATTCTTGGAAGAAGTTGAATGAGCCGACTAGGGTTTGGTCAAGATGTCTACCTCCCACTTCATGATGAAAAGGTTGGTGATTAATCTAACTTTGTTTTAACTTGGAAAATTAGGTTGGAAGTCATATTGGATGATAACGATGTTTTGGGATATGTACAAGGAAAGGTACCTGAGCCTCCAACAAATGCTTCTACTGCTATCAAGTTTAGGTATAATAAAGGTGATCTCAAAGCTAAGAAGATTATTATTGATGGTTTACAAGATAATTTTCTTGTTTGTGTTGGTAATTTGAAGGCATCTAAGGATATGTATGACAAGTTGGCCGAGATGTATGAAGTCAACAATTTGAATCACATCCTCTCTTTGAAGGATCAACTCAAAGAAATTAAGAAGAACAAGGGAGAATCAGTACAATCCTATATCATGAGGGTATCTCATTTAAGGGATCAATTGCAAGCTGCATGTGAATATATATCTAATAGGTAGTTGGTATTGATCACTCTTCAAGGTATTCCTCCTATTTGGGAAACCTTCATTACTACTCTTAAAAAGTAATAATGTAGTCTCGTCATTTGATGAGCTCATCGGTAAGTGCACTCAAGAAGAGATCAGGATGATTGACAAAGGGAAAATTAAAAAATGTGAAGAAGAAGAGCCCTCCACATTTATTACTCAAGATAAGAAGAAAGACAGGTAAAGGAAGACCATCCAATCAAAGAAATTATTCTCCTAAATCCAAGGACTCCAAGAGAAGGTTGAGAAAAGATAGTCATAAGGTTGAATGCTACAATTGCCACTGCCCACAAGTATGGTCATTATGCTTGAGACTATCTGAGAAAGAAAGATGCTCCTAGATCCAACCGAGGCTAAAATAATAGCATGCATTATAGGAAATTTCAACCTAAAAGTGACCTCCTAAGGAAAAATAATAAAATAATGGTTAACATAATAAAATAAGAGTTATAAATTTTGGAGGGAAAAGAAGAAAACTATTTTTTTTAATTGTATTTTTGGATTATCTCCTTGTAGATTTACTCAAATTTCAATTGTAGACTCTCATTGGATGCATAACTAAATTTCACATCCAACGAGCACTCATTATACATACTTTTGAGAAGACTTACATTGATAAACATTGAATATATATTGAAAAAACGTGTTCAATATATTTGTTAATGTATCTTCAATTTTCACCAGTGTGGGTGTTCTCAAAGTATGCATAATGGGTACTCATTGGATGTGGAATTTAACTCCATATCCAACGAGTGTCTACACTTGAAATTTGAGTAAACCTATAAGGATATAAGCCAAAAATACAACTAAAAAAAAAAGTAGTTTTCTTTCTTTTCCCTCCAAAATATTTACATGTACTTCTTTTCAAATTTAAAGATTTTGATTGGTTTATATAGTATGACATGGAACTTACATGACAATCTCATGGGAACTTTTAGGCTGAATTTTCCTCTAATGTACAATGATAGAATAAGAAATGATAATAGAAGAAGAGGTGATGATAGAAGAAGAAATGATAAAAGAAGAAGAGATACACCTAATGATTAAGAAGGAAACTATTCTCTTCAAAAGAGAGCAAGTAATTCGAGGTATGAGAGTAATGTAACTGCTAGTTAAGATGAATATATTATTATTTCCTCTCTTTCTAGTTCTTCTCCTCCATATTCACATGATAGTTAGTTGGTAGATAGTGGGGCTTCTAGACACTTCTCTAGATACAAGGAAGCCCTTTCCAATTTGGATGAGAGGGAGACAGATTTGAAAATCATTATTGGGGATAATGCTACATATCAAGTGAAAGGTTTTAGTTATGTTAATTTTGACTTGTATTCTAAGGAATCCATTTTTCTTAATGATGTGATGCATGTTTCATAACTAAGAAGAACCTAGTATCTATTTTTGCATTATAAGACAAAGGGATGAGAGTAGCTTTCTTAAAAGTTAAATTCCTCACATGGCATGGGGAATCTTGCATGAAGGATGTGTTCAAACTGGGATCTAGAGCTGAAGGACTCTATAGAGTTAATGGGATACATCTATTGGCAATGGTCCACAACACTAATCACTAGAGTGAGCTACGACACCATAGGTTGGCACATCTACATTATGAATCCTTACCAAATTTGAAGAAGTTAGTCCCTGGGATGCTTGAATTTCAAGTGAGTCATGATGGAGTATGTACTGGATGGGAAAGTGGAAAGAAGAAAATGGGACGATTCCCCTCTAGTAGGAATAAGACAAATGATATTCTTCACCTCATTCATTATGACCTTTGTGTACCTATGCCAACACATTCTCTTGATGGCCATATTTATTATATCATATTCATTAATGACTCCTCCAGGGATACATGGATATACTATTTGAATCACAAGGATGAGGCCTTTGATATGTTCAAAAACTTCAAGGCGCCGATAAAGAATCAAACAAGGAAGAAAATCAAGGTCTTCAAGTTCGACAATGGTAGTGAGTACATTTCAAATGAGTTCATTAACTTCTATAAGAAGGAATCTATTAAGAAGGAGACTATTCTACCCTACAATACATAACAAAATAGAGTGGCTAAAATAAAGAATAGGTCTATTGTGGAGGCTTCCAGTGCTATGCTGCATGATCAAAAGTTATCGAAGTTCCTTTGGGGAGAATCAATGAATACAATGGTCTATGTACAAAACACGGTTCCTCATTAAGCCTTAGATAACAAGGCTCCGGAAGAAATGTTCAAAGGTATGAAGCCTGATATTGGTCATCTCAAGATATTTGGTTGCCCCGTATACTTCCATGTGCCGAAGGATGCGATGAACAAGCTAGAAGCTACCAGAAAGAAAGGTATGTTTGTTGGGTATTGTGAAAATTCTAAATCACTTAGAAGATATATTTCTGGTAAAAGGAAGATCAAGTATAGAAGGGATGTAACCTTCGATGAAGGTGTTGCACTTGGCAAAGCTAGATACCTTCCTCCACCTCCTTCAAAGAAAGATGATGATATTGATCTATTAGAAGGCCCTTCTGCGTCGAAATCTAAGAAGGACATTGTTGATGATCCCATGGAGCCTATGGGCCCCTTGGACCCTCCTCCAAGTGATTGTCCTACTAGGAAGAGACCATTATGGCTATGTGATACTTTATAGGAATCTGAGAGATATGTTCCTCCCAAGAGAACCTTTAGAGAAAGTAAGAAGACATGTGGGTATCAAGGGTATCATGTATCTATGAGCACTATGATCTAGGCTAAGCCTTCTACCTTTGAAGAAGTAGTGAGAGAACAAGTTTGGAAGGATGCTATGGCCAAAGAGTATGAATCCTTTAAGAAGAATGATGTATAGGATATTGATCTGAGACCGAAAGGAAAGTCTGTTGTAACTTTGAAATGGTTGTATAAGATAAAACATGGAGTTGATGGAAGCATTAAAAAGTACAATGAAATATTCATGGCTAGAGGATCCTCCTTGAGACAAGGAGAATATTATGATGATATCTTTACACCAGTTTCCTACTAAACCACTATTAGATCGATTGTTTCCCTTGCTGCTAGTCAGGGATGGACCCTTCATCAGATGAATGTAAAGACAACAATTATTCATGGCATGACACAGGAAGAAGTCTATGTTGAACAACCTCAGGGATTTGAAATAAATGATAGGAAAAATCATGTTTACAGATTGAAGAAAGAATTACATGGTTTGAAGCAAGCTCCCTAAGGCCGGTATTCTTTCTTTGAAAGTGAAGCTCAAATTCACAAGAAGCAGCCTTGACTCCAACCTATATTTTAAAATGGTCTAGGGTATGTAGTTGATTCTGGTTTTATATGTTGACTATCTATTCTTGATAGGTAGTGAGCCTTTGATGATTGAGTGTAAGAGCGAGTTGGCCTCTAAGTTCAAGATGAAATATTTTGGCATGATGCACTACTTTTTGGGATAAGAAGTTTGGCAGGGACTCAGAGAAATTTTCCTTTCTTAAGGAAAATATGTCATGAAGTTATTGGATAGATTTGGAATGACATAATGAAAATCCTTGGCCACCCCGATGGAGATGAATTTCAAGAAGTTATGTGGAGATGCTGCTAGATCCAACTTGGATAACCCTTCAAAGTATCGTCAATTGATTGGAGCATTGATGTTTCTTGTGAACACTCATCTAGACATATGTTTTGCAATGAACACCTTCATTCAATTCATGATTGATCCACTTCATGCACATTAGGTCACCACCAAGAAAATTTTGAGATATTTACATGGGACTATCAATCTTGGTCTGAGATATACTACAGGAGATGTACAACTACATGGATATATTGATGTTGACTTGGATGGAAATGTTATTGATAGGAAGAACACATCTCAGTGTTGCTTTAACTTGAAATTTTCAATAGTATCTTAGATGAATAGGAAACATAAGTCTGTGGATTTAAGTATGGCAGAGGCATAGTATATTGTCATTAGCATGACTAGTTGTGAGGCGGTCTGCTTGAAGAATATATTTGGAGAGTTGTTTGAGAAAGTATTGGATACGATAGTGATATATTGGGATATAAGAGTGGGATTTTATTGGGAGAAAATATTGTGTTCCATGACAAGTCCAATCATATTGAGATAATATATCATTACATACATGATATGGTGTAGAGAGGATCCGCAAGACTTCTTCATATATCGACTGATGAGCATATTGCAAACATTATCATCAAGGCTTTATTGAAAGGGAAGTTCTTGGTCTTCAAAGAGAAGCTTGGACTAAATTAATGGGTGTGACCCTTCCAGGTAAGGGTCTGAGCTGATTGAGGACATTGAGCTATGCTCTTCCCCCCTGTCTAAGATCCTCGGGTGAGGAATTGAGCCAGAGAGCTCCTAGTTTAAGGGAACTATGGAAAATAGGATAGTTTTGATTCTTACATAATGGTAAGTAGTACCCCACCTATTGTCTCGCCATAGGATAGCTAAGATACTTACCATATGGTAAGTAGCATCCTTCCTATTTTCATATTCTGGACATGACATAGTATACCTTAGTTGGAATCCTATCCACAAGCTAGGATTGTTGGGATTGTTCCTCCCCATCTAGCCAATGGGTTGAGAGGTGACTTGGGATAACTGTGATCCTTGCAATTTATGGTAAGTAGTATCATTCCAAGTGAGAGGATGCAGGTGTTCTACCACTTGAATCTTCAGGATCATGATGGGAAGATCAACAGATAATAGGATAGTTGTAATCCTTACCTCATGGTAAGTTGTATCCCGCCTATTGTCATTAGATAGTGGGTTGAGTTGGGCTTCCCTAAGATGTGGTTTGAGTTGTAACTGCTCGACGATGATGATTCCAAGTGGTAGCAATGTCTCCTCGATGGATTGAGGGTGGTAGCTTAAGCTCCCCTCCAATATCAAATTCTTCTTCTTTTACATTCAAGAGTGTTCAACATATGATCAAAGATGATTTGAGACAAGATACATATTGTAGTCATTAATTTCTCCCTAGCTAAGAGGGAATGTTAATTTGGTAGCTCAAGGAAAATTTCCCTCCTTTGGGAAACCTTCCTCATAAAGAAATTCCCCTCTTAGCCCTTGGAAGAATTTAATTTGGTTGAAGAAAAATATATTTTAATATGGAAATTCACATGTGTACAAAAAGACAAGTAAACTCTAAAGATAAATAGGACATCCTTGGATGGTTATAACTACAAGTCAAGAGCCCCTCATTTGGACATCATCATCAAACATATTCTTCTTCTTTCTTCTTTAGTTTGGCTCAGATAGGTCTGAAGTTGGTTCTTGGATATTGATTTGTATAAGTTTGAAATTGCAGGGTCCAAAGCTCACACGTGCAGATTAGGGTTTTGGTATATGGCCACAGGGTTGATACATGAAAATTTTGGTTGTAGCCGCATGCATATAAGCCTCTCCATGAACATTTAAGCTACACACATGATCTCTTGCTTTGTGTAGTTGGGACCTAGGGTTTCATTTGACATTTGATCACAATTGACCACATGCTAAGAAAGTTATCTTTGATCAGTATTGTTGCTGGGGTCATATCTTGGATATTGTTTGGTTGATATTGTTAATAGTTTTGTGATTAAAGAACTGGAATATTGTACTCTCTCTTTGCTGAAAATTTTATGAAAATATTATAAGAAGAAGAATTTGAAAGGGTTTTCCCCCTTGTGAGGTTTTTCCTTGGTCTTTAACCAAACCTGGTGCCTCTTATTTGTCTCTTCTTGTTCATTGCATTTATTGTTCTATCTACAATTACTATTGATCATTGGAAGATTAATTTGTTTTTAAAGATTGCTAATTAAAGATAAGAATTGGGCTAAATTGATTGTAACAACATATACCAACGGTAAAATTAACAACACATATGCATTTGTGTTATATTAGAAGTATACGAGTTTTATATTTATCAAAGAACAAACATTGGGACGATAATTTTTTGGAAAACATGGTATGTGTGGGAGAATGGGGGGTTTCACAAGTGCTTTGACAATGTGTTATTGATCATAGAAAAGGTGTTAGAATTGAATCTTTGTGAAGGATAGGGTATGTGTCGAAAAACGAAGGATAGGGTATGTGTCAAAGAACGTAATAATTAATATTACTATGTTTCATTATACAAAGCTTTTACTGTGCCAAGCTTTTATATTGGAAACTTTATTTAGATGGGACGAAATTAGGATAGGGTATTATTGGGAGAATGAGGGATGCATAGGGAAATTAATTTTAATCTATTATTATTATTATTATTATTATGATTATTACGTTTCACTTTGCGGAAGATGGGGTATGTATGTTGATTTCTTGAATAAATTCTTAGGTTAGCTAGAAAGGAAAATAGAAAACTTTGCAAATCAAGTTGCAAAAATATTTTTAAATTAAGATACTGAAAGCAAAATAACAACTAATTAGATATGGTCCATTCACTATCTTAGAAAATATTGGGATGAATTCTTATCGACTTGATCTACCGGCTTATATGCAAATGAATTTTGTAGTCAATATAGAGAACTTGAAACTTTATAAACCTCCAATGATCATGGATCCAAAGGAGAGTGGTCAAGTTCCATCAGTTGATGATCTTGCTCTAGACAAAAGGATAAAAAATTCATGACAAGGAGATGTGGAGTACCTTTGAGTGGGTTTCAAAGGAATGCATCCCAGCAAGGCATGATGGATTAAAAAGGAGAAAGTGAGGGAGAAATTCCCTCACCTACATGTTGATTGATAAGTATTTTGGAGGCCCAAAAGTTTCTCAGTGAGGAGGTTTGACCCAAGAATATAAAAAAGGCTCAAAATTCGAAGTCCTCAAATATCAGCAAAATTCAACACCAAGTCATAGATCTCGTCAAGATGATTTCAACGACACAAACGACACCTCAACCTATATGACAAAGTTATGCTAATTTGAAACAACAAAAAAATATGCAGGTGTGACCCACAAGGTATATTTAGTAGATGTGGTAGGTTGTGGTTGACATGACACTCCAATTAGGCATATGATGTGGCCCAATAAAATCATTCCATGTGGCCCAATCAAAAGGTGCCACGTGGTACCTCAAAATAGGTCAAAGTGGTCTGGAAGTGCGCACACCCTCCATTTCACTTTGGCAACATGGTTTATATGTATGGTTTGTTTGTGATAATAACAAACTAAATATTAAATCCAACAAACTATGTATTAACAAATTGGTTTTATTAAAGTAAAAAATGGAGGCCTACAGGTTTGACCCCGAGACCTCCCTCACATACTAATGCCTTAACATATACATGCTAGCTAGTACATCAACTCATGGTCTTTGTTAATTTCACCCAAAACATTATATATAATGTCATTCATTCATGAAAGAGAGGTTTGCGACCACAAAAAGGAGCAAGGGCAGTGCACTCAATGGAAGGTTGAGAGGGGTCTCATGTGGGCACAAATCCCAAGGTAGATTTTGAGAATATTCCCAAATCATATTCCAAGGGAATATTCTGAGCATATTTTTATCTATTGTGGCTCATAATTTAATAAGGAGGAGATAGTTCTAGAACCTGGTCAAGTTTATACTTGTTTTTCTCGAAATTTTGTGTGGAATCCACTTGCCTAATCAAAATTAGAATCAAAGAAACGTATTTTTGGGTCATCCCTAAATGTGATGTATTGTCATGTATTTTTCCATGTATTTGCCATTATTTTGTTAAGAGAATATAGAGGCCTCTCCACTTTGAAGCTAGGCCCAAAGACATAGCTCACACATTGTAAGTGGACTCCATTAACAAATCTTGGTGCCTTGTCTATTTTTCATTCTTTTTGTGTTGCTTCTTCATGGTTGTTTCATTTATGGTATCTTCATGCCCTTTAAGCAATTTTATTTAACATCACTGAAGGAAATATCCTGGATCATTGGGTGTACATTTTTAAAAGTTTTGCCCCAAATAGAATATATACAACCCAACATAGACTTCGAAGAACAAAATATACTCTCTTACTTAAATGGAAATAACAATAGACAAGCATACAACCAACTAAATGATAAATTTTATGGTAGTAATGAAGCAAAGAAGCCTGGGTTACAATTTGAAACTTGGTTCTAAAGATATAATTCCCTTCTTGGCTCAACATCAAATGTTAGCACCCCTCATTGTTATGCATTCATAGTTTAATATACTCATAAATTACATTTATTGGGCATGAATAAGCAAGGAAAATGGTGTATGCTCATTACAATAATGTCACTTCAGTAGAGTGGGAAATTAGACCCCTTAATATGATGGAATCTATCCTTTAAGGAGCAATATGGCTCTTCAAAAACATGAACTTGCCAATGCAAGTTGGCTTCATGCAATGAAAATGCTCAGATGGAACTGAAGAACCTAGCCTGAACTTCTGCAGATATGACCCAATTCAGCCTAGCCTCAATACTGATTCAACCCTTAGAAACTTAGCACAATTCAAACTTCTTAAAATGGTGATAGACTCAGCATAATGGACCCTTGTGAATTCAAATTTTATCATGAAGAAACACTACCTCTAATTCTGGTGAATTTAGCCTCTCGTCCCACAACCATGCACTGAAAACTATAGAACAGGAATTGGTCTTCTCTCTATCCAACAAAATAACGTTTAGTTTCATTTTTTGTCTTCTGCAGAAGGGACATACAACTGGCCCACATACATTAGCCAGCTTGAAAAATTGCACTGTTGAAAAATTCTACAGCGAATATGCTACGCACAACATTCTTGCCCTACATAGGTTACACATGAATATCAATCAAAATGTGCAGATTACTCTGTCTCTATACTAGGATTTGGCTATTTAATAAAAAAACTGAAATTGCAACAAATTAACTCAGTTTATATGATGGCATCCACACAACTGATACACACAAAAACTTCACCATGCTCTAACAATGCGTAGAAAAATCACTCCATTCATTGATCTTAACCACGAATTGGAGTTTTAGTTTTTGCACAAGCCTGCTATATCTCCTAATATCACAAAGTCACCAATGACTATATCAGACCATTTCCAATTGCAATGGATTGACTACCCCCACAGTCTCGCGTTTGACTTATGCCCATGTCTACTTGTATGCCTTGTTGTTACAGGGAACACAGATTGCTCAGACCAACACCATGTGTACTCCCTATATGCATATGATCCATATTTAGCACTTCACTATAAGCACACCAAATATGTGCACATGATCACACTTGAATTTGACCTTGTATGCACATAATTAATTCGTCCTACCAATCATTATTTGCTCCAACGCTCTGATTACACTACTTAATTTATTTTCCCTCTCACCAAATCAATTCCTCACTACATCTTGTTTGATCATCGACCAAATTGAGACAAACTTGTCATTCAAATCAAGTTCAATTATGTTCTAGTTCCTTGTGTTAGACGTCCATTGTGGAACATCTAAAGAATATATTCTCATCCAGCTACGATCTTGGTATCTACAAGAAAATTTGGGTCTCATATTTTAAACAGAAATTGCTCTTAGCCCATTTAAATTAATTAAAATCAACTTTCTAGAAGAATGGCACTCAACCTCAATGTCCATTTGATGTACCAACTAACCCCAACGGGACCCACAAACTTTTGGCGCTTCATCTCCTAGGGTTAGGTTTTTGGATGTTTAGGTTTTTCCTTTGTTTCTCAATAATAAAAATTCCTTCGAGCCTCGTTGCAACAAAATTTAGAAGGCATGTGGCTGCCACATCTCTTCTCAAAGATAACTACCATCACCCAAGCTGGTTTGTTTCCATGCTGCCTGTAAACGATTTTTCAGTATTTGTTATTAATGAATTGAACTTCAGTTTTTGCTATAGCTCTATGTTTCTGTTTAAATATGTATTTCATTTTGTTCTTGCAGAAATCTAGATCAAGATAGATGGATATATTTTGGTAATAATTGAACTCCAGTAAATATACTTCCTTTGATGCCTTGCATAATGATGTTAAAATCAACTGTAAATCAAATTCAATGATGGACAAGTAATTTCTCTACAATGGTCAACTACGGCAGCTATAGAGAACCATCGAAATTCATGAGATTCAGCTAAGTTGATTATGGAGGATCACAAAAAACTAGTTTCTCTTGAAACCCCCTTTGAGTTTAAAAAATAGTCCACAATCTTGTCTCAAAATTAATTTGTAATAAACCCTCAAGCTAGTAGGAAAACCAACTTTGATACCACTGTAATATCTTGCTTGGATATCTTCGTTAAATTACATGTAATTTCCTTTATAAAATTTATGCCATTGATTTTTAATCAAAACCCACGAAGATTACACCAATATGCATGAGAAAATAAAACCCATAACACAACAATGATAAAATATTTGCCAAAAATACAAAATGAAACATATGCAACAAATCCTAGCTTTTATTATATTAATATAAAAATTGATATCACATGGCCATACAAATAACTAGATAATAGTTGATACAAACCCTCATCTGCTGCAAATTGGATACAAGCTCGAAATATATCTGCTACCATACTGTGTAGAAATTATTGTGTAGATTTGAAACTGCTCATGAAATTTACTAAATCATAAGACTCGAAGCTATTCTACTACTTTGCGAAATTCAATTCACAATCGAGAACACAAATCATAAACATGAAATAAGAAACATCACACATGCAAAAAGATTTATCTAGGGGAAAGTAACTTCTCAAAACCCCTTCCTATATGTATTGCATTAATCAAAGAATAGAGATGAAATACATATGCTTGCGCAAGCATGAGCACAACCTGCAAGTGTATAGTCTATCATGCTACCTGACTCATTGACTTTGGCCAACACTTAGCCAATTTTAAAGCCATCCAAGCTCCTATTTCCTTGCATTGTTCCTTTAGGAAATTAGCCCCTATTATTTAGGAAATTCCCTCAATTGGATTGCACAATTATTCGAGTTTCTTCCTCTAATTGCATGCACCACCTGTACACATTGGAATAGTCTATAACTGATAGTACAATGGCTTGGAATATTCATCTAAATTGGGTAACTTGAATTCTTTACATGCATAAGTTATTTTGGGCTGATTGATTAGTTAACTAGATCATCACTGAGTGTGGTTGAAGTTCCACTTCCACAACTTGACCTCCACTAGTTTCTCTAATAGTTAGAACTAGTTTAGTTAACGATAACTAAATTTAACTAAAATAGATCGCTACAAATTAGCAATCAATCATTCTAAAATGAACTCAATATTCCCCAACTCAAATTATCTGAGTTAATGGAATGAAAATTTCCATGTCACCTCAGTTAACTACCTCCAAGGTTTTTGCTGAAATGGAAATTCAATTTTTCTCTAGTTTGACTCAGGCAAATTCAAATTGAGATTTCTTGCTGCATTTTCAACACTCCCTCTCAACAAAAATGGATTATCAACCACCCCTATCTTGCACCTGTGGAACTTGAACTTCCCTCTTGACAAGGCCTTTGTCAAAATGTCAACACCTTATTCCTTTATTGGAATGTATTGCAACAAAATTATCCACCTCTGCACACAATCCCGTAAATGGTGATATTGGATATCTATATGCTTGGATCAATCGTGAAAACAATATTTTTAGAGAGGTTGATGCAACTTTTATTATCATAGTAGATCACAGTTGGATCCATCATCTGACCAAACAATCCAACAAGTATCTTTCTCATCCAGATCACCTCACATGTTGCTAGACTCACAACCAAGCACTCATCTTTTGCTGAGATGAGTGCCACAGATCTTTACTTCTTACTGTACCAAGAAACTACTACAGACCCAACACTGAAAATTACAATTGATGTACTCTTTCTATCTGATGGACTCCCCACCCAATCTACATCTGTGAAGCCACACAACTTCACTCCCTTTGTCCATTTGTATGATAGTCAAAACTCGGTAGTGCCTATGAGGTACTGTAGAACATGTTTAGCTACCCTATAAAATAGTTTGGTTAGCCTAACCATAGCTTGGCTTAGCTGGTTGACTGCATAACACATATTTGGTTGTGTGTTCACAAGATACATTGGCGAATCCACCAAATTCTAGTAAACATTAACATCCACTTCCTCACCTAAAGTGAAATCCTCTTTCCTCCAGTTGGTTGCTAGAGGTGTCTCCATGGGTTTGGATCTGTCCATGCAGAACCTCTAAAGTATTTTATTGTCATACTTTCCCTGAGAGACAAATAGTTCCCCATGACCTTTCCATACTCCAATTTGAGAACGTAGTGCATGAGACCGATGTCCTTCATTTCAAACTCTCTTGCAAGGTACTCCTTGCAAGATCTAATCTACTGCTCATCACCAGTTAAATCAAGTCATCAACATATAAGGCAATAATCAACAATTTACCTTCTACCAAGATATGATAGAGGTTTTCATCTGCTTCAGATCTGGTGAAGCCCAAACCGATGAGATATCTATCGATCCTGGTGTACCAAGCACAAAGTTCTTTCTTGATACTGTACAATGCTCACTTGAGTCTACACACATGAGACTCTCTATCAAAAGTTTCGAAGAATTTTGTTTGCTCGACATACACCTCCTTTTCAATAACTCAATTGAGGATTATTGTTTTCACATCCATTTGGTGGATCTTCCACCCCATCTATGTGGCTAGAGCAAGGATTTATCTAATGGATGAGTACCTTGCTACAAGAGAAAAGGTCTCCTCATAGTCAATCCTTTCAACTTGAGAGCATCCTTTGGCCACAAATTTGGCCTCGTACTTTTCTATGCTTTCGCCTGTTGCATGCTTTACCTTGAAGATCCATCTCGAACCTACAACTAATTTGTCTACTGGTCTTGGGATCACTTCCCAAAGACTATTTTTTACAATGGATTCGTACTCCTCCACCATTGCATCAACCCATACAATTTTCTCTACTACTTCCTCGAAAGAGGATGGCTTAGTCTCTACAAGATCAGTCATTAGAGCCATGTAGCCAGTGTACTGATCTAGTGACCAATATGCCTACATTGATTTCAACGATCACCCACGTTCTCCCTCACATCCTACATGAGTATCTTAGCTTCTCTGGTCCTTTTCAATACCTTCGCTGGATGGTTCCACTTGAGTGGTTGTCTCCACTCTCTTCTCCTCAATTTGTGGTTGCTCCACAATTTCTTAAGGTTCCTCCTTTGGACCTAAAACCTCCTCTTCTGATGGGATATGAAGCTCCCTCTCAAGAGAACACCAGATGGCTTTGTCTTCATCAAATTTTTACATCCCTTTGCACAACTATCATTCTGAAGGATGAAAACTACACAAAATAATTGTCGGATCTAGTTTCTTCCTTGATTCTTTGGAGACATGGCAGTAAATTGAGGCTCCAAAAATCTTGAAGTGACACATCCGACTTTCTCCCCGAGAAAGCCTCCTCCAGTGTAATCATGCCGAAAACCCTATGAGGACTCTGGTTCTATAAATAGACTATTGTGTTGCATGCCTCGGCCCACAAATGCAGATGTAGGCCTTGACCATGCAACATCACCCTTTCTGCCCCCACAATGTTGCAGTTCTGTTAGGGCCCCATACTACTAGTGTAACCCCTTATTGTTATTAGTGCAAACCACTTATTATATTGTTGTGTCCATGTAGTCCCCATATTGTTATTATTGTGCCCCATAGAAGCCCATTATTGTTATTGTTGCACCCTTACATTATTATTGTTATGTCGGCTTTGATTATATTATGACCCCTTAGACTCCTATATATAGAAAGGAGGTCTTGTCATTTGTATCATCCAAGAATTGTTCATTTGTGTAATGTAAAGGAGGGTTCCCCCTCGAAGAGGCTAATTTCTAAGGTGTTGATATTTCTTTTCTATCCTTTTGTGAGCTGGATTCATAACAATTGGTATCAGAGCTTTGGATTCTAGGGTTTCGCTGCTCCAAACTGGTCATCGTGGAATTTTTGCGATAACGTTTTCACTAGGAAGTTTTAGAAGCTAAAAAAACCCATTTGAGATGAAATCATTCTGAACCTCGGGTCCGAATGTCAAATCTTGGCTCGCTATATTTTCGGATATATGATCTGAGGAAGTTAGTGTTTTTGCAAGCTCCAGAATTCCTTCTCAAACAGTTCATCGTGGAATTTTCGCTATAATTTTGTTTCAGCGAAGGTTAAGACTCTAAAATTAAAACCCATTTGAGCCAAAATCTTGCTGAATCTTGGGTCCAAATTTCAAATCTTGTTTCGCTATATTTTCGAAAATAAAGTCCAAGACATTTAGGGTTTCTGCAGTGTCCTGAATTACATCCCAAACATGTGACCTAGGTAAAATATTCATAACTTTCTCGTTGAGCACCATATTGAAATTTTGTAAGAAGCTACAGAAAGAAGACAAACTGTACTTTTATTTATATTGTTTGCAAGTCAAAAGGTTGAAACAGTGACATGTGGCACTTCGTACAAGTTCGCTCTACTTAAAAAGTGTATAATCAGGTCGTCTTGGGAGATTATGCATAACGCTTTCTTGGAGAATCCAATTTTGATCAAACTAGTGATGTTGGAAAGAGAACTTAGAGAGCTACGACAGTTCTCAATTGCAGAACTTGGGGATCCAAAATTACAAAGTTACATTTGTTTCAAGATCAAGCTCCTAAAATCAAGAAAAGAAGACATGAGGAATTTTGATGGAAAGGATCCGGTAAATTGGATACTACAGATGGAGCAATATTTTGATCTACATGATGTAAAAATGCTACAAAAGGTACGTATTGCTTCTTTATATTTAGAATCAAATCAATTTTTATGGTATAAAGGGCTTTGTTCTTGTAAACCACTTGTCACTTGGTAAATTTTCATGGAGGAAATGACATCACATTATGAGGATACAAAGAGTAACACCTTTTTTAGCGAATTGATAAATCTCAAACAAAAGGGTTCAATGGCAGAGCACATTGAGGACTTCCAAAAATTGATTATAAGGTTAAATGATATTCCAGAGAAGTAGAGGATTGATGTCTTCATAGGGAATTTAAAGGAAAACATTCAACATGAGGTTTTCCTTTGGGAACTTGATTCATTGGAGAAGGCATATAGGTTGGCAAGAAAAATTGAAAGCGGAATTATGGAAACAAGGAATCCTAGCACTCACAACTATAAATATGGAAGTGTTTTTTTCTCCTAGCCTTCCACAACCTACAAGGTATACACCACAACAATTGGAAGAAAAAAGAGAAAAAGGGCTTTGTTACATTTGTTATAACAAATACACTAAAGTTCATAAGTGTGTTGAGAAGAAATTATTTTACATAGATTGTGAAGAGGAGGAGGAAAATGATCAAGAAACATCAAAAGAAAAGGATATACACCAGGAACCAACCCCAAAGAAATAAGAAATGAATCCAATCATATCTTGTAAAGCATTGGCAAGAATTACCATTTCGCAAACTCTCAAGATAGAAGGACATATCAAGAAGAAAAAGGTTCAAGAAGTGAAATATGACATCGAGCATCAAGAAATGAATCCGACCATATCTTGTAATGCATTGGTAGGAATTACCACTCCTCAAACTCTCAACATAGAAGGACATATCAAGAAGGAAAAGGTTCAAGCAGTGAAAGATCACATTGAGCATTAACAACAAGTTTTCAAACTCTTAAAGGATAACCTCACTTTGGCGCAGAATAGAATGAAACAACATGCGGATCAACATTGCAGCGAAGGGTGACTGGATATTTCTACAAATACAACCATACAAACAAATGTACCTCAAGCAAGCCAAGGAGGATAATAAATTATCACCAAAGTATTATGATCCATACATGGTGTTACAAAAGATGGGTACTATGGCATACAAATTGGAGCTTCCTGCATCTTTTCGAGTGCACCCAGTTTTCCATGTTTCATGCTTAAAGAAGGTTATAGGTGAGAAGCTCCCAATTCAAACAATATTGTCGGAACTTGATGAGGAAGGAAAAAACATATTGGAAGCTAAAGCAATCACGGAAGCAATAACCCGACAACTACGACATTGATCAATTTTAGAGTATATCATCAAATGGAAGAACTTACGAGTTGAAGATTCCACATGGGAGGATGAGAATTTTATACAAAAGCATCCAAAACTACTCAAGTGTTGAGGACAACACTTTTTGAAGGAGAGGGGCATGTTAGGTTCCTATACTACTAGTGTAATCCCTTATTGTTATTAGTGCAACCCCCTTATTATATTGTTGTTCCCATGTAGTCCTCATATTGTTATTATTGTGCCCCATAAAATCCCACTATTGTTATTGTTTTGCCCTTACATTATTATTGTTATGTCGGCTCTGATTATATTATGACCCCTTAGACTCCTATATATAGAAAGGAGGTCTTGTCATTTGTATCATCCAATAATTGTTCATTTGTGTAATGTAAAGGAAGTTTCCCCCTTGAAGAGGTTGATTTCTAAGGTGTTGATCTTTCTTTTCTATCTTTTTGTGAACTCGTTTCATAACAAGTTCTTCCGCTAAACCACACCATTCTACTATGGGTTTTTGGGTGTTGTCAAATCTCGTCGAATGCCTTCTCTTGAAAAAAAAAAAAATTAAAGTCATTCGACTTGTACTCACCTCCATTATCGCTCCTGAGAGCCTTCACCTTCTTGCCCATTATTTCTCAACTAATGCCTTGAATTCTGCGAACTTGGAGAATGTCTCATCCTTCTTCCGCATGAAGAAGATCCAACACTTCTGTGAGAATTCATCAATAAAAATGAAAAATTGTTGTGCCTCGTAGTGGAGGCTATCAAGAAAGGTCCACAAACATCATAGTGGATCCTTTCAAGGACTGCATGTGCTTTGTTGTCCCGATCATGGAGAGTGTCTTTTTTGTACTTCCCCAAGGTACATCCTTTGCATGTATCTTACTGCTCTAGTGCTCCTTTGGGGAGGCCTGTGGTTATCTATTGCATAATTTTCAAAGCGCCATTATGAACATAGCCAAATATTCTATTCCAAAGTTCACCAATATCACGACTCTACACCTTCTCTACCTTTGTGCTCAATGCAACACAATCCTCCACATCTATCTTGTATAGGTTCTTCACACGAACCCTAATTTGCTTCACCTATTCCATGGCTATGTGTCTTAGAATTCTTTCCCTTTGCTGAAGATCACATCATAACTACAATCTTCCAAAACTGCAATGGAGACGATATTTTTCTTTAGACCTGGAACAAACATCACATCATTGAGTTTGAGAGGGGAGCCTGACTCCCTCTAAAAGGTGACTATACCAATCTCGGTCGCATTGTACCTACCATCATCTCCCATCTCGATGTACATTTGGAGATATCTCTCCTCCAAATCACTGAAAAATTTTCTATTCCCTGTTATGTGGAACGAGGCACCACTATCCAAGTACCACATGCTCCTCATCACTATGCTAGCCATGCATGCAATGAGAGTAAATTCAAGCTCGAACTGTGAAGCCAAAGCTTTACCTGCCACTCCTCTCGAGGTATTTTTTCTTGTCTTCTTGTGTGGACACTTCATGGCATAGTTCCCTTATTCATGACAATGAAAGCACTTGATTCTAGACAAGTCTTTCTTCTTGCCCCCTTAGCTAGATTCTGCTTTGGATTGGGATTTCTTCCCTTTTCTCTTCTTTTCCTTTCTATCCAAGGTACATTTTTCTCCATCCTCTCCCTTAGATTATGTCACATCTATGGTATTTTGTCTTAATTCCTCCTGCATTAAGTCATACCACAAACGTTCCCAATTTAGTATTTTCTCCCTCCCATTCACCGAATGTTAGTAGCTATGCCAACTCTTGGGAAGGCCTAGAAGGGCTTGGCTTACCAAATCATCTTCTGCAACAATAACACCAACTTGATCAAGTTCATCACGACATTGTGTGAACCTGCTTAGGTACTGCGGAATATTCTCGTTCTTCTGCATCTTGATATTTCGAAGTTTATCCTTGAGTGATAGCTTCCTGTGGTCACTACTATTCTGGAAACAATCTATCAGTTTTCACATTGCATATAGAGTCTCTTTCCCATGGATATTTGAGACAATGTGGTATTGTACTCCCTCCAATATGATTCTCCTCGCCTTGGCTACACACTTATTCCATTCTGCTAGATCCTGGGTATCAACTATTGTTGGTTTCAGGATGTCATTATCATTGAATTCCTTCAATCCATTATCCTCCAGCACTGCTTCCATGCAGTCCTTCCAAGCAACATAATTCGAGCTTCCCTCAAGGAAATACTCGAGTCATAGGCCATAGAAACCATCCTTCTAGCTCTGAAGAATTTATCTCGTGAATTTGATCCTCCTGTAATAACAACTTCGATATTTCTACTCTACTGTGAATCATGCTCTGATACCATGTATAATTATTACGTAGATTCTAAACTACTTAAGAAATTTACAAAATCACAAGACTTGAAGCTACCCTACTGCTCTGCAGAATTCAATTCATGATCGAGAACAAAAATAATAAACATGCAAGAAGAAACATCACACATACATAGAGATTTATCTAGGAGAAAGAAACAATTCAAAACCCTTTCCTATATGTATCGCATTAATCAAAGAATAGAGATGAAATACATATGATTTCTTAAGCCCGAGCACAACCTGCAAGTGTATAGTCTATCCCTCTGCCTGACTGATAGACTTTGGCCAACTCTTAGCTAATTTTCAAGCCCTCAAAGCTCTTATTTCCTTGTGTTGTTCCTTGAGGAATTAGTCCCTATTATTTAGGAAATTCCCTCAATTGGATTGCACAATTCCTCTAGGTTCTTCCTCTGACTGCATGCATCACCTATACATATTGGAATAGTCTACAACTGATAATACACTTCCTTGGAATCTCCATCTCAATTGGGTAATTCAAATTCTATGCATGCATTAGTTATTTTGGGCTAATTAATTAGTTAATTGGTTGATTACTAAGTGTGGTTGAAGTTCCACTTCCACAACTTGAACTCCACTAGTTCCTCTAACAATTAGAACTAGTTTAACTTACCATAGCTCAATTTAACAGAAATAGATTGCTACATATTAGCAACCAGTCATACTAAACTAAAATAAAGCTTCCCCAACTCGAATTAACTGAATTAGCTAAGTGACAAGCACCATGTCACCTCAGTGAACTCTCCATGATCTCTACTAATATGGAAATTTGAATTTTCTCTAGTTTGACCAAGGCAAAGTCAAACTGAGATTTTCTTGTTGCATTTTCAACACACTGGATCTGGCCTCCCAAACTGGAACTACACTTATGCCCAGATTGAGAATCTAAATGATCCTCTACAACATATCTAATCTCTAATAATATCGTTGAAGCTTTGCGAGATTCTTGGTGAAATTTCCTCAATGGTGGGTTGGGTTTACATCCAACTCATAATAGGAAACCCAAGGGTTTTCGTCCTAGGGCTTGTTGATTTAAGAACCTTGTCCCCAAACCTCTCCAATAAGAAAATTACTTAACTCAAAGATGTCCCAAATGATTTGCTTCCCCTCCTTTTATAGATCTTATGGATCCATCTACAATATTCTAGAAGCACTTTATTTTATTATTTTATTTCCCACTCTAGAAGCTTCTCCTCTTATCCTTATTTTAAGTTACTTTATTTTATTTCATTTTAGTCACTTGACATTTTTCCTCAATTAAGCATTTTCCCTTTTTATTTAATTAAGTGACTAATTAAAGTAACTTTTAATCTAGGAAAATTGTAAATCTATCTCTACGATCTCGTATGCCATGAAAAGTCATTTTTCACAATCCCATCTCGTAGATCTCTTCGTTCTGGTTCCAATGAGTTATTACACTAAAGTGTTACATCAAATATTCTTCCCAAAATGACATCTTAAGCATATTTAATTAAGATATGCTCAATAATAACCCCCTTTTAGGGGAATTGTCAGAATGTAGCAGAACCAAGAATAAATTGTGCGTAACTGACCCCGATGATGAAATGTTGAGAGTGATCCTTTTTGAACCCCATAGAACTACTCCAAAACATTCGGGCCCACTGGTAACGAAATCTCACTCCCATAACCAAGTTATCATCAACCCTAGAAATCCATCCTAGTTGCATCATAAGGGAAACTGAAAATGGGGGCATTACAATATCCATCTTCCCTCTACTATTGGTCTTCCACAAGGGAAACCATAAGAATAACATATATTCAATGTCTTAAGATTGTATATCAAAAAGAAAACAAGTTTGGCATAAATTATGGTATAGAAATTTGATAAGGCTATATATTGTATAGTCCTATTGTCACTTGAAGTAAAAGCTACCTAGTGGCCGAGAATGACAAAATAGAACATGTCGCTATGGGCCATGTTAATGAGACGCAAGAGTCCATCTTTATGGGAGGAGAGGTGACATCTACATTTGCGCTGGAAAGAGTGACTGGAAAAATAGCTATCTAGAAGTGCATGATGATGTTGTTGGATGGTTATTACCACTATTTCAATATTTTGATTTTTTTGCTCATGGTATATAATATCTAAATTCAAAATTAATAAAATTATGTGTATGCATAATATCATGACTATACCTATTAGTAAAAATATCAAAATGTATATTCACACATTTGAAATCACAATTCACACTTTCATCTTTCAATTTTTTTTAAAGTAAAAATCTCTTTTTCTATTATATAAATTTCTACCATCTATTGTAAACTAACTTATATATAATATATATATGAATATATTTAAAATTAATATTTTGATATTCAAACTTTAAATCACATATTACTATTTCATAATTCAACTTCAACCCACAAATTTATTTTAATTCAACATTTACTATTTAATTTATAAAATTAAAAAGTATAAATTCAATATTAAATTAATAACATCTTCACTAACCACCAAAAAACGTAATTTATTTAATTATAATATTTAAATTCACCATTACAAATAACAACATTCGCAATTGAGCCACTCGACATCCACAACAAAACATTCGCAAAGCGTAAGCATCGGACATCCACAACGTACGCAAATTATGATAGCAATTAAATTACTTAAATTATTTACTTGATGAAAAATGGGACATAGATTTAATCGGAATATAATTATATATATATACTATATATTATATATAATAATTAATTAATTTGATTTCACACTGTATTAATTAAAAAATCTGTTTCATTTTGACTCACATGCTATTTTCTAAAAATATAAAGCTCTTTCTTATGGGACACATTATTTCCTCTCTCAATATTATTATAAAAATAATTTCTAAAACAATCATGAGTATAAAAATTTAAATCATTTCACACTATTAATAACAAAAATCTGTGTCATTTTCAATCACATGTTACTTTCTAAAAATATAAAACGCTTTCGTAGGTTGATATTATTATATTAGTACTATCTTAAATAGGTTGATATTATTATATTAGTACTATTTTTTAATTAATACAATGTTGAGTGAAATGGATTGAACAAAGTTTTGAATTTATAATTTGAACCTAAATGTGTTTAATACAAAAGAGGCAGCGGGTCAGTGAATAGGATGGCATGACCATGGAAAGTAAAAGATAATTTTTTTATAAAATGTAATGGAAAATATTTTAAAAATTCCTTATATATGAAAGTTTATATTTTTTATATAAATAGTTTAATAATTAAAATTAGTGTGGTTTAAAAAAAATATATAATTTTTATATAATAGTGATAATTAAAAATATGTGTTGTTTTAAAAAATATAAATTAAATTTTGAAGAAAAAGATTCAATTTTTCTAATTTTAAAATAAATAATAATATAATTTATTAGAGTGTCCCGGCTTGCGGTGTCATTTTAAGGGCATGTACAAGGCGGGCTTCCACTGGGCAAGTGGCAGCCCAGTCCCGCCATCTGTCCTGGCTATTATGGGCCTGCCCCTCTAGATACATGAGGGTGGTAGTTATATCCTCACTAGCCGCCATGACACTAGGCTCTGCCGCGGTCTGTTTCTCCGGCAATTGGTATGCAGCTGCTCTGCGTTGGTTTGCTCATGGCCTGGGTCGTCGCTTTGCAGTATATTAACTGCAAGCCTGTGCTGGTAATTCACTTCTTGCAATTCGTTCTGTTTGCTGTCTGGCTCGGGGGGTATTGTTTGTGTGGTCTGCAGTTGGTTTTTGGGTCTTGGAAGCGGTCTCAGAGGTTCAGACCTCGGCCCTCAACTCAGAAGGCCTTGGTCTCTTCCTCTGAGTGCCCTGTACTTACAGTCTGTCAGTATCAAGCTCCTGTGATGTTGTATGGTCAGCTCTCGCTGTTTATTCTTGTTGCGCCCCTTTGTGTTCCCGCTGTCGGGTATATCCTGCCTTTCGTGCTCCTGCAAGTCTTCACGTCCTTGGGCTCGAGTTCTTGGCTCCCTGTGCCTTTGGACTCGAGGAGACTTTGCTCTCTGTGCAATTTCCGCTCCAGTCTCACTTCTCATTTCACTCCAGCATGCCGCGAGAACGACTTTGCCTTAGTAGCCGCAGGGGCGGGTCTTGGGGAGGCGCCAGAGGAAGAGCCAATCCTCAGCGCTCCTCTCATTCCACGACATCTTCCTCAGACGGAACTGATTCACGGGGTGCAAGGCGAGGCCGAGGGAGAGGCAGAGGACGAGCTCGTGCTGCTGTATGCGCGCATAGCTCGCATCCCTCAACTCGATTTCGCTTCCCATGCTCACTGGATAATGCAACGTACTATGTCTCTGTTCCAATTGAGAAATGTGACAATGCAGTTCCTCCAGAAGACCCTGAGGAACAAAGGCCTCCTTCTCCAGTCCTTTGTCAAAGAGCTCAGCCTGTGGAAACCTCGGGTGCAGTGGCGGGTCCAAACGAGCCGGCAAAAGACAACGCTCCATATTCAAGCGCGTCGGATCAATACGGATGCAGGATCGTGGAGGAGCAGCCCTCCACCTCTGTGGATGTTTGAGCCGGCCTCCAGGGTGTTCTGGTCTAGACATGGCCCAAGATGGTAGTTCTGGCGTTTCCATGGTGTTTGTCTGGTAATTTTAATGCTCAGCCTTCTTCGTGGGGTCTTTTTTGTAAAGCTTAAGCATTGCTCAACTATGGTCAGGTCGAAAGTGGTTCTCCTTCACGCATATGTATGTTGTTATATTATAATCTGTATCACTCTTGGGATAAAGTTTGGGACTGACAACAATGTTCGGGTCATTTTGTCTATCTCTCAGCTAGTTACGGTTTTTGGCAATCTGTTGGTCTTCCAGTTATGGTCTGTGACAACTGTCTGTCCTCTAGTTATCAAGGTTTTGTATCAAGTGTCGTTTTACACTTAGGTGTCAAGCTTGCTAAATCCATCTCAGTATGGTGAATTTTGAGGCCTGCCTCGATGTAATCTTTTTGTAACCGTTTGTATAATAATAGAAGTAGCCTAATTTACAAAAAAAAAATAAAATTATTAGAGTGATTTAGGATATGTTTGTTATCATATTGTTATAATCTAAAAGTGTATTTAATAAGCTACAAATCTTATATACTAATCAAGAGTTAATCAACCTTTATCTTTATGTTCATCTACCTTGCTAATCTTATTATAGTGTGCCAAATATGTCTTTTCTAGGAATTAAATTTGGATGACGAGAAGAACAAATAGTATGACCAACCACCCAAAATTATAAACCTTGTAGGTGTACAACTCTATACATTCTAGTGTTCAAATCCCTACTCAAAAAGAGTCCCTTATCTCATAAACAAAAATATTTCATATACCAATTTAATATCTAACTTAACTATAACCTTAAAATTAAATTATTATTATTACTATATTTTAAATCTACCTCTATCATTTTTTTTCCTTTTTTTAATAAAATTAGTCTCTCTCTCTAAGCATGAAGGCAAGTGTGAAGAGTGAGGTTGGTACTACTAGGAAAACACACAACTATATTAAATTAAGATTACTTTTGTCAGAAGAATGGAAACTGAGTTGCTTGTTGAAGGAGCAACGAAACCCTAGCCAAAGAATGACGCAAGAAGCCTGCAACTGCTCCTTAGTGGTCCCCTGCTGCTGGGGTTTGAGTACCATGGACACACCAAAGGATGGAGAGCTTTTATGAGATCAACAACAAGAAAATGAAGGAAAAACAAAGGCTTTTGCCTCCCTCATCTCCGTAATGGGCCCGACAAAGAATAGACCTTCAGTCACAAAGTTTGTTAAAAGATTGGAAGACATTCCTGAAATCTCACTCCCTCCTACCCTTCCCCATAGAGCAACATTGTATCTGTCGAAGCGAGGATTAGTGGGGCAGTTTACGGGTGTATGGCCATCTTCCAAAATTGTGCAAAAATGGATAGAAAGGAATTGGACCACGTCCATAGATGGAAAAATATCAATCAGGTTTTGCGGAAGAGGATATTACACCTTCCACTTTGAAACCAAGGAGGATCGAGACTTTATTTTCAGGAATGGACCTTATTTTATGCACACAAGGGGTTTGTATCTAAACAGATCGATGCCGGATTTCGACCCAGAAATGGATGTCCCTAATGCCATCCCCGTCTAGGTTAGATTGCCACACCTTCTCCTTCATTGCTTGGGGGATGATTCAGTCAAAGCCATAGGAAACACAGTTGGGAAATATATAGACAGATGCAAGGCAAAGGAAAGTATGCATGCATGTGCCATAATCTGTGTAGAAGTGGATCTGGGGAAAGGGCTACTAGAAGCTATCAAAATCAAAGTGGACCAGTGGACGCACATACAACAACTGGATTATGAACAAATTCCTTTCAAATGCAAGGTATGTCACGAATATGGTCATTTTGCAAATAGATGTACAAAAAAAAAAAGTAAATGAAAATGAAAAGAGTGAAGAACCAGAAAACAAGTGGGAATAGGTCAAAAGAAATAAGGCAACCAACAAACAAACAAATCCATCTTCCTCACAACCCCCCACATCCTCTGATCTCCACCCCACAACACCCAAAGAAGATAATAATCCCCTTTGCTAGCCTTAATCCTTTTGAGCCTCTGGATCCTTTAGCCCCCTCATCCCCTGGACCATGATCCAGATCCCCTCAACATACCCCCAACCCCCCATCATCCCCTCTAGCATCGAACTCTCACACCCCTCCCCCGCCCTCAATAGACCTAATTATAACCAGAAAACGGTCAAAGGAAGCACCCCAAATGTAGAATACCAGAAAAAAGCAGGAAGAAAGACAAACAAAGAACTCAGAGATGAAGTAGCAACAAAGGAAATGGCATTAGGAACACAACAACCTATGGAAAGCTTCTTAGGAAGGAATATAGGAAGCAACGAAAAGAACCAACAAAGAGGGAAAGGAGCCTTACACCACCCAACAAGTAAATAATGATAGTGGTCTCTTGAAATTGCAGAGGAATGGGATCATCTGTCAAAGAAAATGCCACAAGAGACATTCTAGCAAAAGAAAACCCATATATCCTTATGATTCAGGAGACAAAAACAAACAATCAAGAAACTAAAAATATAAAAAAAAAAATAGAAATTATGAAGGGGAAGCAATACAAGCAACAGTAGCATCTAGAGGTATTTGCACAATATGGAAAAATGGAACATGGGAGTTAATAAAATACAAAAAACACCAGCATTAGATCCAAACGGACCTAATGCAAACCAACATAAAAGAGAGGTACAGTGTTATAAATATATATGCCCCAAATCAATACAAGGAAAAAGAGCAATGTTGGGCCACCATAAATGAAGCTCTAAAAGAAATACAAGCTGGGAAAATAATTCTAGGGGGAGATTTAAATTTGGTAAGAAGTATAGAAGAAAAGTTTGGAGGAACATGCCATATTGACCATCCAAGGATATTCTAGAAGAAATAATGGAACAACACAATTTAATAGACATCCCGCCTAACAACGAGAAATACACTAGGAGCAATAAAAGAGTGGGCAAAAGAAACATAAAAGAGAGTCTGGATAGAATTTTGATACAAAAAAACATAGTAGCAGTGCACATCTCCATAAAGTAAAAAATTATACATACCACAGCATCTAACCATAAACCGGTGACAATAGTCATGGGCAATATGGAAAATCAGGGACTGCTCCCATTCAAATACAGCTCAATTTGGGACAGCAACACATAAATTAGCGAAATAGTCAAGGAAGCATGGGAGCCAAGAGTAACAGGATCACCATAGTATATCTGGGAAACAAAATTAAAAAATGCAAGAACCAAACTAAGGGAATGGGCAAGAAAAAATGAAATTAAAAAAAAAAAAAGAGAAGAAAAAAGAGTTACAACAAAAAATGGAAAGCATGCAAACTGAAAAAGAAAATAGAGAAGAAGGCAAGCAAGATTACCTTAGAGAGAAGGAAATATTCTGGGAAATACACAGGGAAAATAAGAAAGAAAAAGAAGAACAGGCAAGACTGAAATCTAGAAGTCTGTGGCTTAAGGCAGGGGACAAAAACACATCCTTTTTCCACAATATAATGAAAATAAGAAGGGCAAGAAATCAAATAGAAAAAATTCAAGTCGAAAGCCAAGAGGTCTGAGGTGCGGAGGAACTAAAAAAAGCAGCCTATCAGATCTTTAAAACCTTACTATCAACCAGTGGAGAAATGGCTGAGAGTGAAGATTTCTTGAAATACACAAAAAATGAAAAAAGAACAAAATGTTGCAATGTGCAAGGATCCCATAGAAGAAGAGGTAGTGGCGGCTATATGGAGCTTGCATCCAGACAAAGCCCCTGGGCCAGATGGTTTCACAATACATTCTATAGATCTCACTAACATATCATCAGAAAGGATTTCTTAAGAATGGTGAAGAATGTCTTCAAAAAAAAAAAAAAGGAGGCAACACAAAATCCTCCTATCTTGCTCTAATCCCAAAGGAAGCAAACCCCTCAACTTTCAATAGGTTTCGCCCTATCTCTCTTTGCAATTCTTCTTACAAGATAATAAAAAAAATAATTGCAAACAGAATCAAGAAAGTACTCCCAATAATTATATTTGAAAATCAAGGAGCTTTCATGCCCAACAGGCAAATCATAGATAATGTCATTATTGTACAGGAAGCTGTGCACTCGAGTATGCTAATACAAGAGAAAGGCCTCATAATCAAGCTAGATATGGCTAATTCTTTGGTAGGGCCAGCCATCCATATATAATGGTTGTCCTCCAGAAACTTGGTTTCTCAAGAGAAATATGGGAAGTCATACAGGCATGCATTACTACCCCTTGGATTGCCCCCCTTATAAATGGAAGGCCTAGTGACTTCTTTCAAAGCACAAGAGGTCTTAGGCAAGGTTGTCCTCTCTCTCCCTTCCAATATATTATAATGGCAGATACTTTAAGTAGGGTTTTGGAAAACCAAAGAAGGGAAAGAAGCATCACAGGGATCATAATAGCAAGAGGAGTTAAAACAATAAACCACTCATTTTTGTTGACGATACATTGCTGCTGGGAGGGGCTTCAACAATAATAACAAGGAGGTTAAAAAACGTTTTGAATGATTTCCTACAGGTATCAGGTGGGCTATTAAACAATGCAAAATGCATGATATATGGATGGAATACCCCCCAAGAACTATGCAAAGGATCTCACAAATCTTAGACATCCCTGTACAGGAAAAAGCCACACTTCTTCTATCTGGGACTTCCAATCTCAAAAGATAACTTGAAGACAAAAATATAGACTAGACAAATTGAAAAAATGAAAAACAAGATACAAAGCTGGGGTATGATGTGGTTGAATATGGCAAGAAGGGTAATACTAATCAAATCACTCCTTGCAACTCTACCTATCTACCAATATGCAATAATCATGGCTCCAACAAATGCTCACAAACAAATGGAGTTAATCTTAATAAGTTTCTTGTGGTAGGGGGGGAAGCAAGAAAACAAAAAATTTAGCCTGGTTAGGTGGGAGCAAGTAGTTCTTCCTTATGAACAAGGAGGACTATCAATTCAAATACTTGGGCTTATGAATGCAGCATTGGGAATGAAAATAATATGGAGACTAATTATAGGAAAAGAGAGCTGGTGGAAAAAGATTCTCTTATCAAAATACATGGATGGCACTAGGGAAAGATTGCTCAAGGGAAATATCCCAATTAGACAATGTACCCAAGTTTGGAAGCTGGTTAAAAAAACAATTCCATTAATGAGCAGATACATTTTTAAAATCCCAAGCAATGGAAAACAATTTCAATCTGGGAGGACAGAATCATGGGAAAAGAACCTCATTAGACCCATCTAGAAATTGAAGACATACAAGAGTGGATGAAAGGTAAAGGTTTTAACACTTTACACTCATTCTCTTTATGGAACCAAAAGGAGTGGCAAGACTGGAAAATCTTAGCGATTTTGGCAGACCTGGAAGGGCAATGGAGCAAAATCAGGCAGCTCTTAAAAGGGGTAGCGCCAATCCATCATGATGAGGAAGATGAATATCTCTGGGATCCAAGACCATAAGATTATACGATGATGGGGAGTTCACATATGAGGAATTCGATGATTACTGGAAGAAGAAAGTCATTAAGAGTCAATTTACAGTTCTTGAGACCCCACAACAAAATGTAACAGAGAGAGTCAACAAGTCTACCCAACAACTAACTAGAGCTATGATGGGTGAAAGAAGCATACCATAGAGATTTCAGGTTAATCCAATACATACAACATTTGTAATTTTGAACAAAGTACACTTAAAAATAAATAGTGATAAAACCCCATATGAGCTATGGTATGAAAGACCAACTACAACCAAGCATTTCAGAGTATTTGTGAGCAAGTGCTACATCAAGAACAATGATGATAAGCTTGGAAAGTTCGATGCAAGAGATGATGAAGGTATTTTTCTTGAGTATCCGCATAATAGAAAAGGATACAAATGCTACAACAAGAACTCAAGAAGGATATTTGATTGTATTGATGTCAAAATTGGCGAGAACACTTATTTTGAAGATAAACAACTAACAAACATCAGTTCCAATGACCAAGTCAACCATGATGAAGATGATTATGAACTAGTTGAGAATGAAGTTAATGAAGAACCAAAAATACCTCAACCAAAATATGCTTCAAGGTTTGTGCAAAAACATTACCCAACTAATCAAATTGTAGGTGAATTGCATGCAGGTGTTCAAACAAGAAGAAGACTAATGAATCCACCTACTCAAGCACATGTAGCCTTGTTTTCCATTGTAGAACCAAAGGATTTTTATTAGGCCTACCAAGATGACAATTGGGTAAAGGCTATGAACAAAGAGCTTGATAAAAAGAGCCAGACTTGGGGACTAGTTCCAAGACCAATAGATAAGAAAATCATGGGCACAAAGTGGGTCTTTGAGAACAAGTTGAATGAAAATGGAGAAGTGGTAAGAAACAAGGCAATATTAGTTTGAAAAGGATATGCACAAGTTGAAGGTTTGGAATTTCGTGATACATTTGATCCTATTGTAAGATTAGAGACAGTTAGAATGTTCTTGGTTTTTTCTAGTTACAAGAAATTCAAAAAGCACCAAATGGATATCAAATCTGCCTTTTTAAATGGTGAGCTACAAGAGGAATTATACATTGAGCATCCTAAAAGATGTTGATTATTCAAGGTTGAAAAAGTCTTTGTATGGCCTTAAATATATACCAAAGGGCTTGGTATTCAAGGCTGGATAATTATATGCGTCACCGTAGATTTAAAAAATGTGCTATAGACAACAACCTATACATCAAAACTAAAAATGATAAATTGTTAGTTGTTGTTGTTTATGCTGATGACGTATTTTTTTCTAGTGATACATATAAACTTAAACAACAATTTACAACTGATATGAAGTCTGAGTTTGAGATGTTTATGCTTCGAGAACTTTCTTATTTCCTTGGTTTTCATATTACACAATCCTCTAAAGGAGTATTAATCTCACAAAGAAAGTATTTCAAATAAGTACTAAGAAATTTGGCTTGGAAGAATGTTCACTAGTTAGCACTCCAGTGGTCATAGGTTGTAAACTCAACAAAGATGATGAGTCCCCATAAGTGGATTAGACTTTGTACAAGTCACTCATTGGCAGTATTTTGTATTTAACAACTTCTAGACTAGATTTTATGCAAGTTGTTTGTGTAGTTGGGATATTTTAAGTAACCCGTAAATAAAGTCATCTTCTTGCAAAAAAAATGATTTTCAGATACTTGAAAGCTAGTATGGACTATGGTTTGTGGTATCCAAGAGGTAAATAATATTCACTAACAACTTTCACTGATGCAGATTAGGCAGGTGATGTAGATGACAAAAATAAAACAAGTTGTGGTGCTTTATTTATTGGTGAGTGTATTGTGTCATGGCTAAGCAAGAAGAAAACCTCCATTTCTCTCTCATATATTGAAGCAAAGTATATGGAAATAGCTTCTTGTTGCACTTAGATATTTTGTATGAAGCAAAATTTACAAGACATGCATGTGGCCTATGCAGACCCCATTCCAATCATATGTTATAACACAAGTGCAATCAAAATATCCAAAAACCCTATTTCACATTTCAAGGTAAAAGATATTCCAATCAAACATTGTTTTCTCCAAGAACAAGTTGCAAATTAGGTTGTCAAATTGGAGTATCTATTTACAAATGGATAGTTGGATGATGTTTTCACTAAGCCTCTTGTGAGAGAACCCTTTGAATACTTAAGGAAAATATTGGGAGTAGTCACTCTTTCCTCCCTCAACTGAATATTCTCCAAGGGAATGGAAGGAGTTTTTCATATCAATCCAACATTCAACACATCAAAAGGGAGCTACCAGGTCCATAAAAAAAATATAGGGGTATATTAGTTCCAGGTGGAGCTACTTTTCCATTGATGTCAAAGGGGTAGAATTATCAAACATTGGAGAGGTGAACACACAGTGCAGAAAAAGTGGAATGATGAGGCCAAACTTGGCATATAATGTTTTTACTAATATGTTTGGCTTGCAGGTGATTAGTTGCAACTTATGCAAATTAAGGAAGAATGACCATAGGGGAGCATCCTCAATTAAAAAGTGTTTCCATGCTCAAGTTTATCTGGTGTGCCATTGTTTTACTTTGTTTTTTATTTACTTTGTGGTTGATAACAATGTTTTCGGTGTTTCCATCAATACGAAAGGGGAATATTGTTATAAATGTGTTGTCATTGATGTCAAAGGTGATGGGTGGAATCAAGTGCATTATGATTGATGTTAAAGGTGATTAAGCAATCTAATATTTAGATCCATTTTAAGTACAAAATATTGATTTTATTCTACAAAGTGCTTAGATGGATAGGCCTTGGAAAGACATTTCTAATGGTGTATAGCACTATGAAAAAGACTTCCAGGTTTAGGATTTATTCCCAGTCGAAGTTTACATGTGAAAGCGTAAACATCACATGGTTTTGAGCCTCAAGGTAAACATAAACATCCTTGTCAAGTGCCACACAAAATTTTACATCTTGACTCTTTTTCAAATGGTGCAGTGTGTTGGAGGCACCGAGGTCCCAAGACCAAGACGATACAAGTCCCCTTTAGTTGCATGAAACATTCTCCTCTTTCTTCTTTTCAAATGGCACTTGTGTTTGAAGTCCTGAGACCCTAATACCAAGACAAGAACCTATTCCCGTTAACTACCACACCCATATTCACATCTCGACCCTTTTAATATCAATGCATTATGACAATGAGCTGAGGTCCCAAGACTGAGACAAAGACTTATATGCTGACTACATTTAATGTCAAGTATTAGACCTTGAACTTAAAATTTTATAAAGGAATTTTTACGAAAAACACAAGTCCATGACCCCCTCACACAAATGACATGGCACGAGGAAACATGGTGTGATTATGATGGATGGTAGAGTTAATGTGGACCAATTGTTGAAAGACACGTGGATAAATGAGAAGACGCATGGTGCAAACTGAGTGGCTGACAAAGATAACATGGAAGAATAGATGGTAGCCATGGTGTCATGTTAATGTTAGCATGAGGTCAACTCGAGATGAGGTGGAAGTCTAGGACAGTGACATGTGGCATGCAGATTCACCATTTTCATGTGCCCAAGTTGACTAAATGTTGATGATACATGGACCCCTCCTAGAGTGACATGTGGTAGAAGGTGACATAGGGATGACAATTCTAGCCTCGATGGTTTTGTAAATGACACACAAAGGCAATGGATGATGGATGAGGCTGAGACAAAATTTTTTCCGTCGACTGACAAATTGTCAATACATGGGGAAAAGCGTTAGGGCCACATTTTTGGTGTTAATGAGAAGTGGTGAGCCACGATTGTTTAATCACTTTGGCCCATTACGCCATGAGTTTAGCGTCTGAGCCCTTTAGGCATAAAAAAGTGTTAAGAGCTTAAGCCCCCAGTATAAGAAGAGAATCCCAACTAGGTATGAAGTACTTGAGCCATTGATCTTAATACAAAGCAATTGTGGGCATATATCAAAGGGCATGCGTGTTTCCTGATCTATAGTTTTGATTGAAGGTATTAAGCCCATGGTACATAAAAGCGATGTTTGTGGCATATGATTGGGCTTTCAGGCATTCTTCAATTTAAAATATTAAAACAAAAGGTGCTGCAGGCATTGCATAACCAATCGCTCCACAATCTTGATTAAGCCCTAGTTTGGTATCCATGCATATTTGGCATTATATGCCATATTTGGCGGTTTTTGGTAAATTTGGCAGCTAACTAGCATTCTGCTAAAACCTGTAACATTCTAGAATTCTCAAAATTAGTAGTTAAACTCAAAATTTATTCCTAGGACAGGAGAATAGAGATTGAAGACTATTTGAACACATCAAGATGACTTAATAAAAGTGGAAAACAAGAAGAAAAAAAGATCAAGCCATTAGTTAAATGCAAATTAAAATCTGAAGTTAACTAAAGTTTTAATCCTAAAAATATCAACTCATATTATTTATAAGTAGGATTGTATCGACAAGATATGGAATGGATAAGAGATTAGAGAAGTGTATTGTATCAATGTCGAAGGTGTTTCTATGGTGATACTATACCAGAGAATGCATTGGTGATCAAGGTGAAATAGAATTGGTGTCTGAGGTGGTTGGTGTATGTGAATGCATTAGTGGATGCAATGAGCAATTAATTGGAATCAAAGGTGTGAGACAAAAAGAGAATTATTTTATCAGGGAAATCCTTCATGAACTAAGTTTGAAAATTATATGAAAGATAGATCAAGAGGGATGTGTAAGTTGGTCCTTACAAAATAGGGAGTTAGAGTTTCCTTTCAGGAGCAGCTGATAAATTGGGGAGTAGGAGATTCCTTTAGGTCAATGCCTAAGAAACTAACAAGTTGGAGCTTGCACCAGATTGAGGGTTGAATCCTTCAAGTAGGTTGGAGCCTACTAGATTGATGTAATACAAGTTGTAGCTTAAAGATTGCATTATAATGCAAAAAATTTGGCGGTTTTCCCAATTGGGTTTCCACGTTATATCTTGTCTCCTGATTTATGAGTATGATGTGCTATTGATTATGATTGTTGGTGCTATGTATTCTTTATTTTGTGAAAGAAAGTTTTAAATTGTCAAAATACTGATTCATCCCCCCTCTCATTATTGTCTTGGTTTCTAACACTCTAGGCCTTGGTATAAATACCAGGTAAGAGTTCATAGCCCTCTGCACTATTTTGTACACTACTTTGATGAAAAACATCACAAAGATCCAAGTACTCGGAGACTCCAAGATAGTTATAAAGTGGTAAAAAAAAATCATAGAGAACATCTCTGTGCAACATCTACTCTTGGACATTTGAGATGCTCTAGGTACATTTGAGTGGACATATTTGAGACTCCAAGATAGTTATAAAGTGGTAAAAAAAATAATCATAGAGAACATCTCCAATTGGACATTTCACATGCTCTAGGTACATTTGAGTGGACATATTTTACTCATATTCTCAGGGAATTAAATACTTAAGTTGAATCTCTATCCAAAGATGCTAGAAATACATGTGGGCACCACGACAATTTCTAAATTAGAAAATAAGATGAAAAGAAACTCGATAACGTTCCATTTCTAACTATTTTATTGGTCAATATTAACATTTTTTCCCTTAAACATCACAAATTTGTTTTTCATTTTCTTATTAATATTGAGTAAACTAACAACTATTCTACCTATTATAATTTATTTTTTAAAATTTAATTGAATATGAAATTAAATACTATAAAATACAAAATAGCAAATAATGTAGTATAATAAACATTTAAAAAATAATTCCCAACAAAAAAAACCTAACAAATTTAGACTTATCGGTCAAAATTGCTAATAGATCTATTCATCTCTTCATAAATATACATTTTTTTCTTTAAAATTAAAAAAACAAGATTCCTCATAAGTTTTTTTCCCTCAATATTAATTAAAGTATATACATCATTTTCAACCGATAATACTTTCCAAAAATATAGGGCCCTCTCCGAAATGACACATTACTTGAAAGTGTTGATATTCTTAGATTATTATGACTTTCTTAGTTTTAATAGAATCTATGGAGAAGTGGATAGTGCAATAACTCAATACTTTAAATTTATAATTTGATTCTAAATGTGAAAATAACATGGATATGGATTAAGGTTGCATGATAACGAGAGGCAAAAGAGAAAATCTTTTAAAATCATAAAAAAATAAATATTATATTGGGAGTATTGTATTTCTTGTGAAATATTGACTTTTGTTTTGTACACGTGATTTAAAACTCTCAATCACATTGAATAATACAAATAATTTTTATATGGATTTCTTATTTTAAATAAATAATTTTTTTGAGTGCGTATTATTCCCCTTTTGTCTGTGTTACTTTTATATTTTAGAATTTAAATATAATAAATATGTAATACAAGGATATTATACATCATAAATAGATTATATCGATCGTTGGAAGAACCATTTTTAAAATTTTATATTTAGTAATCTAATTTTTTAGGAATTGATTTATTTAATAGTCGTCACTGTTTTTGTGATTAGTTTTTTTTAAAAGTAGGAAAATTTATTATAATTTAGTTGTCAAACCAATAGTGAGGACAATTATTTTTGGTTGGAGGCTGACTCATCACCATTATTCAAGAAAAACCCATAGTCATCATTATTCAAGGAAAACTAGGCCATTTGGAATAACTAGCTAGGGTAAGCTTTCACTCCTGCCAGATGCCAGCTAGGGTAAGCTTTCACTCCTGCCAGATGCCTTTCAGTCTTGGGTCGTTAACGTTTTTCACCCCTGCCAGATGCCTCTTTCGGTATTGGGTCGTTAACATTTTTCACCCCTGCAAGATGCCTCTAGGTCTTGGGTGGTTAACGTCTTTCTTTTGCTCTTGCTAAATACCTCTGAGTCTTAAGTTGTTAACATTTTTCACTCGTTAACCTCTTTCACTCTTCCATCTTATATGCCTCTAGATCTTGGATCGTTAACTTATGTCCGAAAAAAACAAGTTTTTAACTAAGTACAAATAATTTTAAGACATACTCCAAGTCCTCCCCTTAACTAATTTTTATAACAATCACATAAAAATAAAAGTAATTTGATATAACAATATTATAACTATTTTTTACGAGTATTATATAATAACTATTTTATGCATGTGTAACTTTATGCAGGTTATTTTTTCTTTTATATAGAATCCTATATTTATTTGCATTAGGTGTAATTTTAAAATAGAATAATGTGATATAACAATATTATAACTATTTTTTACAAGTATTATATAATAACTATTTTATGCATGTGTAACTTTATGTAGGTGAATTTTTTTACATAGAATCCTATATTTATTTGCAGTAGGTGTAATTTTAAAATAGAATAGGTATGGTAGGTTTTATATGGGTGTATTTTTTTTAATTAGATTGGATTTATTTTAATTTTTTATTTATTAGGTTTTTGGGATTTTTTTAGGAGGTGTAATGGTTTTTTTAGATTTTGTATTTTAAAGAAGTTTGTGATTTAAAAGATATGATATTTTTAAGTATTTTATAGATTTGGGTATGTATGGATTTAAGTTAATAATATTGTAATTTTAAGTTGAAAGTTTTGTAATTTAATGATTATTTGATCTAGTAGAATATTAGTTAAATAAAATAAAGTATTTTACAATTTATAATAAAATAAGATGTGGGAAATTTTTTAAAAGATGCGAGTTCACGAATTTTGTTATTTTTACAACTTTAAAAGAGTTTAAGATGAAAATCACTTTTTAAAAATATGTTTTATATTCATCTCTATTAAATCTTAATTTTAAAATATTTAGCAGCATAGATCTATTTAAACTTGGGACCTATGAAATCTGAGGAAGTGTTTGCACTTGGAGAGATTTGATGCCTCTCAAGCCTTAGTAGTCGTAGAGTTAAGATGAGGAAATGGTTGCACTTCCAATAATGTGATTCCTAGCAGGGTTAGTAATTGTGGAGTTAAGTTGGAAATATGTTGGTTCTTCGTAATTATGTTGATAGACATGTCAATTTTGGAATAAAGCTTCCAAAATTTTAATATAGGTATCAATAATTTTTAGATGGATGGTAGGGATCTAACCTCCATAGAATATTCTTAGTAGTATACATAGAATAAGATTTATTTCCAAAATATTATGCATTTTTGGCCTTTTAATTAAATTCATTAATTAAAAAATGTCAAATGAACAAATGCCATATGAAATGAGTTATGGTTTTAGTATGTGGTATTGATATGCCATGGTATTGTAACAAAGCCCCAAGACTCTCCATGGTAAAGTGGGGTTGAATCTCCATGGCTATGATAGAATTATTTTTATTTATATAAATTTCACATTTCTATACATAAAATTATTCAATTATTAATTTGATTGAAGTTCTGATGATACATATAGTTACATGTATATGTATGTGTTTGACATTTTTCATTAACATTTTTTTTCAATTTTTTGGTTTAAATTTTTAGTATGATATGCATAGCATTAATTATATATGAGAGATAATTTAGAAATAAAGTGTTTTTTATTTTTTTATTTCTTTATTTTTATTTTTTTATTCTTAAGTATTAAGTTTTATATGCTTATTGATTAAATTTAAATATGAACGCTCTAAAAAGTTATAATTGAGCTATTATTTAAATTTTTTAGTAAATAAATCTTAATTTACTTACTTTTAATACTTTATATATTATGAGATTTTCTTGAAAATTCTATTTAGAAATATTTTTTATTAATTAAATTTTAAGCTTTTATATGTTTCTTAACTTATGTTGTTTTGAAATGTCTTGATTATGAATATGATATTTTATTAAATTTATTTTAATGTAGTAATGCCTTTTTATGATTTTTATAATAAAAAATTGTTTTATGAATTTTTTATTAATACAAAAATTGAATCGAATTCAAAGTATGTTATTACTTTTTTAATTTATTCCTTATTATTATTATTATTTCACTTTTCATATGGTCACAATAACATCTTCCCTATTTTGGGGCACAATAAAGTTTTAAAATAAATGAAACAATTCTTTATCTTGTAAATGAAAATTGATTTATAAACATTAGTCATTATCATCAACCTAATGAAGATCTGATAATTCCATATTCATCCTTAATGCCAAGAAAGGATGCCAAGAAAGGCCGTCTACAACTCAATATGGGAAGATGTTGTAGTGAAGTGTTATATAAAAATAATAATAATAAAACAACATATGTAATGCCAGAGCTAAAGAAAAATTAATAAGAAAAAGTAAAAGGTAATAAAAATATGGGAGAGATATCATATAATGTTGTATTTAAAAATAATAAAATAATAAAAATAATGCCTACATTAACACACACACACACACTCTTTCTCTCTCTCTCTCTCTCTAGAGAGAGAGACCCCCAAGGAGGCTACCAATTGGGGGGATCTACGCCTTTTTCTCAAGATCTTGATGAAGGAATTTATGAGGGGGCCTAACCCGCCCAAAACATGACACAACATAAATTATCATGGCGTGATGTGGGAGATGAATGTTTGTATGCATCTTGGGAGGTGGGTTGTCCTTGTAGGAAATGCCACACCATAGTTCTATTCTTGGAGCAAAGAAATGACAAATACAGAAGTTGAGGAGAAGAAAAGGGTGTGTCATGAGGTGAGGTTGTGGTGATTTATCCATACAAGTTTAAAATGAGGTTATGCTATCTAGTCACTCTAGCATGGTTTGTTATATGGTTTGGTGCCTCTTCTACTCTAGATTAAGGTTTTCTTAATTAATTTCAGTAGTAATATTGCTAGCAATTTCCATTTTGGTGAATTATTCTGCATGATATTCATCTATTATCGCCTTTCTTCTGTCAATTCTCTTTTCAAGCCTTTGGTTTTTGGCCTAATTTCTTGTTAAATAATTTGAAAAGAACTTGGCTAGATTTTGTGTGTTTTTAGGAATGGGGTGGTTTATCTAGCGGATTAGGCTGGAATTGAGGCGATTATTTTTACAATCTCAAGCTCTCTAAACTTAACTAGTTTCTTGTTGTTCTTGTGCATTCACTTTGGGTTCTTTGGTTAGGTACTCTCGTGCTCTACTATAGGGTGCTCCATTTGTATAGGTGTGGTCCTATCTTTGAGTTCACATCCTCAACTTCTCATAGGGGATTTCACTATATCCACGCTTAGGTTTAGGGGAAATAGGTGGCTTGAATTTTCCTTTATATCAAACGCTTCTTTTTGTTATGAACTTATCCAATTCGTATGATTTGTTCCTTTTGGAAGGTTTGGGGATTTTTTGTGTTCAACCCGTCCTTCTAGTTTTAGGTACGTGGTGGTAATTTCTCTATTTTCCTATGGGATTTTTATCCAATTATGGATTCTCCCTTCTTAGTAGTCAGGATAAGCAATCTTCTAAGGGGCCTTTGGGTTTTGTAGTGACATGGGATTGAATATGTAGTTAATTCTTGTGTATCAATTTCTTTAGGAGGGTGGTTCATTTTTGTTTCTAGAGCTCATAGAAGTTGGGTGGTTTCTATTTCCTATAAAGTATAGTATTTTAGGCTGCATTGGTCTTCTCCTCAATGTGTTCTCTTGCTTATTCGACTAGTTTGGAGAAGTTTGAAGTCTTTTGGCTTGATATATTAAAGGTGCTCATAATTATTTCCTCTCTTAGTTTGGAGGTTCTCTACCAAGGAATTGATTTGTAAATTGTAGTGTATATTTATCCAGATTGTTCACTAAAATGTACCTACTAAATATATTAGAAAATGTGTAATATATATTATAAGGATTAATTTATCAGATTTTTGGAGTTGTTAATTATTGTTCATTGCATTTGCATGCAAATTATAATTATGTATAAATTTGAGAAAAGGTAGAGCATCCACTTACAAACCACAATAACACAAGATATGACCTAGGAAACCCTTTTGGGAGAAAACCTAGCTAAAAGGTGAGGTTACTATGCTCTTTTTTCATTTGAATGGAAATGGATGCAAGTACAAAGGAGTGATACTTGTGGCTTGTGGGATATTACTAAAATATACAAATCCTATTTATTTTCTCTTTCTCTATCCATGCTTATCTAATATTCTCATTCATGGAACAAACCACACTTGAAAAGAATGGAACCCCTTTTCCTCCTAGTGGTCTTTTTATAACACAACCTTATAACCTGCTAGTGATTAAGTTTGACTCCTCCAACTCTTAACTAGAGTTACAATTTCAACTCTTCTAGAGTCTTCTTCATTATGACCACATCGCTAGCCCATTTTTGATAAATAAATGGGGCTAACATGGCGTCCTCTTGAATCATGGTGGTTAAAACATGAAGGTTAACATTCGAGTGGCATAAATTTTGCATACAAAATCTGATTGAGGTGATTCTTGTGTTGTTGGAAAGGTATCTATTTATAGAATATCATTAGGGGAGCGGTTCTTAAAAGGCAAGGTTTTACCCAAAAAAATTGTTTGATTCCTCAAACAAGTTTTGGAAGGTTTTAGACCCCAATTTTCCAAACCAACATCTATAAGTAAAAATGATCATGTGTGCATTGATCTCTCTAATTTATCCACTTTGAAAGCATTAGTATAGATGAAAAGTAATATAATGATCCAATATGGACAATACCTCCCTATTTTGGGAGGCTTTTGATCCCCAAATGATTCTATTGAATAACGCGAGGACATTTTTCCTCCACCTTCTCTCAAGTGTGCCATTTAGCCTTTCCTAGAACTTGTCCTTTCAACCTAATCTAACAAAGGTCATGTTTCCCATATCTTGTAGTTTTGGGCCTATTTTGCAAAAAACATTCCTCTGTCAACTCTATTTGAGCTTCTATTTCCAAATCCTCTACAAAAGGTAGGATCCGTTCCCCTTCCTGATCTAGTGTGGAAGGCTCATAAAGTTTCAATTTTTTTACATTCACCATTGAGTAAATGTTTAATGGTATGGGGGTATACTAAGTATATAGGAATTATCTACCACATTTTCAAGTATCTCAAAGAGACCATATCATAGAGCCTTTATTTTCTTACCAAGACTCTCTAGCCTTTCCTTGCTAAACTATAACCATACTTTGTCTCCCACTTTGAGAGAATTATTTGTCTTGTGATGATCATGCTTGGCCTTGTATTTTTTCTGTCATTTTTTCAGGGTCTCTTGTACTTATAGATTGATTTTCCTTATCTTCTCAACATTTTTTTGTACCCTTAAGGCATCCCTTGTGAGATCCTCCCTCACTCCTCCTGACTACCCATATGTAATATCCAAAAGTGAAAGTGGAAAATATACAAAATAGGTTTCAAATGGAGATTTACGAGTAAAAGTGTGACTTGATATGTTATAATAATGTTGTATATGTACTATATTCTCATCCCAAACCTTTAGATGCTTTTTATTGTAAACCCTCAATTGTTGCACCAATGTCTTGTTGACTACTATTTTGCCATCTGTATGTGGATGGAATGTTGTAAACCTCTTTAAATTCATGTCGAAGTTCTCCCATAATGTAGTCTGAAATTTACTGAGAAATTTTGTGTCCTCTGAAACGATGCTCCTTTGTATCCCAAAATGCACTCAGACTTGTCCAAAGAATAACTTCATTGATTCTTTCCCATTGATGGTATTTTTATAGGACACTAAAACACACACCTTGTTGAACCCATCAACTACCATGAATAGGTAGTCATGTCCCTTCCTAGTTGTTGGTGAACCTCCCACAAATTCCATGGAAATTATTCCCCAAGGATGAGTGGGTACAAAAAAAGAGATGATATAGACCATATTTTCTATTACTAGGTTTTCTCTTACAACAAATCATGTATCTTGTTATGAGCCTAGCTACCTCTTCTTACATCTTAGGTTAATACAAATAGCTTTGCAAGTTGGCCACTATCTTCCCTATACTAAAAGAGCCCTACAACCTTGGACTTGTGAGTCTCTCTAATTTGTTGTATTCACTCACTTTAGGAACGCATAAGTTATCCAACCTATAAAGTAATCCATCTTAGAGATGGTAGTCAATTCTGTTGTCACCCTCATGCACATGACTTTGGATTTGCAACTATTAGAACACCTTCTTGAAGTCCTCATCCTGTATGTATGCCTCTCTATAAGCATCATGGGTGAAGGGATCCATGTGCATAAGAGTTCCAAAATATATGATCTTTGATGTGGGTGGCCTTAAAAGCATGTTAGCCAACTTGTTTTTTTTTTCCTTCTTGTACTTCACCACTAAATGAAATTGTTTTAGAAACCCATCCACCTGTAATATCTAGTTTGTTGTAGATTACTATATGATTGCATGTATCATATTAGCTAACAATCAATGTGGATTGCTATATCCTTTCCATCAAGTAGTGTTTCCACTTCTTCACAACTTGCACCAGGGCATAAAACTCCTTGTCATAAGTAGGGTAGTTAAGAATTTCCCTATGAAATTCTTCAAAATGGTAGCATGCATGTCTTCCCACCCACATAAAGAGCACTCTCATAGCTGCATACCCACTTCTACCTGTCTCTGTTGGCATTATGATGCATGTGTTGTACTTGATGGCAACCCACTCATAGAAGATCATCTCACTTAGTTATAACTAGATGAATCTTCAAGAAGAGATATCAGATGTGACTGAATGCATGGGGTGCAGGACAACTCAAAGGAATCAAATGATAGTTCTATGTGTGACAAGTTAGCCTTGCCATCAAGTCCAAAGGGGGAGATTGTTGGCATTATGAGACAAGTGTTGTCCTTGATGGCAAATCACTTAGATGATAAATTATATTGCAGCAAAGTTCATGCACTTTCATGAAGATAAAAGTTTCTTTCATGTAGAGAAAAGTTCACGGACTTTTATGTAGATAAAAGTTTATTTCATGTGGAGAAAAGTTCACAGAATTTTATGCAGAGAAAAGTTTATTTCATGTAGAGAAAAGTTCACGGAATTTTATGCAGAGAAAAATTTATTTCATGTAGAGAAACGTTCACGGACTTTTATGTAGAGAAAATTTTATTTCATGTGGAGAAAAGTTCACGGAATTTTATGCAGAGAAAAGTTTATTTCATGTGGAGAAAAGTTCACGCACTTGCATGGTTGGTTCATGGTATTAGTCCGACAATTTTTGATCCTATGGTTTTGGTCCGTGGTATTGCATCCAAAAGTGTTGATCTCACGCACTTTCATGGTTGGTTCATGGT
>APFE030301397.1:0-27181 GCA_000404065.3 Pinus taeda
GTAGAGTAACTCCCAATATAACAGTAAAAAAAAGTATATAACAAAAAGCATTACCCTTTAGGGATATAGAAATTCCCATAGTAAGAAGCTTAAACAGGTCATCGAATGTCTTCTAATAATTTTGTCTTGGAAACATGTGTAGCATATTTTTTTTCTCATACATTACCAACCAAATTTGGAATGTAACTCTTATCCCATGTTGATTTGTAACTATCCTTAAATTTTGGCATTTATGTGTTCTAGTGGGATTGTAATTCCCATATCTTAGATTTATAAGAGACAAGAAGAATTATAATTCCCACGTGGAAATAATATTAGTTTGCTCAGGCATTAGGAAAGGTGTTAATATGACATGGCTACACTTTCCCTATTAATTCATGTCCATCCTTGTGTATTTTCAACTATTAGTCCCTAGGTAATTTCAGTCCTGGAATTTCATTGTATATATGATATGTGTGCAATTAGACAATAATAACTACACTCACAAAAGAAAGAATAGATGTAAGTACAAAGGAGATTGCCACATGACACATGTACACTCTATAGTTGATAATATTTGTCTCTCTTTATATATATATATATAAAAAGAGAAAGAGAAAGATCATCTTAAACCAAGTCACTTATGAAATATTTACAATGAGGTAGGCGACATATGATATATAAATTGCAAAAGGACAAATTACAAATACAATACATTTGGAATTTGGACCATTTACAAATACAATACATTTGGAGTTTGGACCAAGTACACTAGGCTAATACTCATCGATTTTCCTTGCTAATGAAAAGAGACTCTTGCATGAGAGAGGAAATAGTAAATCTATGTCAACTAACAAGGCCCTTTCCCTTGGTACCTCCTTCCCCAAGCTCATGATGCCCTGAGAAGTCTTCTCCACCAACAACCTAGTATTTCTAAAGGAAGTGGGATCTATCACACTTACTAGTTTTTTGAAAAGAATAATGCCCTCCTCCATTAAGGACATTGTTTCCATTGTTTAAAAAGAAGAATATGCATATCCTCCCCTACTAGGAGTTGATGTTGTGTTGCCCTTAATCGCATTGAGTCCCACAAATTTGATCTAGAAAGGGGTAGACCCTTCTTCTCCCCCTCCCTCCTTTAGAGATGTTACCATCCATATTATCCTCCCAATTTGTCGTGGTTTTTATGTGGAAAAGTCCCAAAATGTTCCTTCTATCAATCTCAACCCTTATATGGAAAAGTCCCAAAATGTTCCTTTTATCAATCTCAACCCTTATAGGTAGTGTTTTGGAAAAAAATTCAATTTCCCTAGAAACTAGCTCCGTCAAGGCAACTGATGTGAATGATGTTGACCACATGGAGACATTCATGTGATTATGGATTCTAGGGAAATTGGAAATCCAACACTTGTTAACAGGTATTGTCATGAGTGGATCTAAAGGGGAGGTGAATGTCAAAGAGGGTAAAGGAATTTTGTAGGAGCCAAAGTAGAAAACAAGAGTTTTGTGGGACTAATTATAGACAAGATAAATGTTGAAGGGGAACAAAAGCTTGGTTTAATAAAGCTTTCCAACCTTATTGAGATAAATTCCAAGCAAGGTGCTAAGAAGTTGGATCTTCAAGGAGTATTGATGGACCAAGTTGAGTGGTTTCCTGACTCAATTGGGAAGCTTAATAATCTTACTAAAATCATTTTGTTTGAAAACAGGATAGTGACCCTTCCTAGGAAAATTGAAGGGTTTTCCAAGTTAAAGAAATAGGATACTCATGCAAATCAGCTAATGAATCCTCTAGGTTCCATTGGTGAGTTACCCAATCTAACCGATCTAGACTTGCATGGCGATCACTTACAGACTATACCTGCTTCAGTTGGAAAGCTTTCTTGGATTGTATCCTTGGACTTAAGTTCAAATCAACTTTCATCATTGCCAGAGTCTATTAGACAACATAGAAATTTGAAAAGACTGAGTATTGAGACAAATGAAATTGGAGAGCTATCATATACAATTGATCAATATGTTGTTGAGCTTCGAGCAAAATACAATCAACTCAAAGCTCTGCGTAAAGTTATTGGCAAGCTTGAATCATTAAAAGTCCTAACATAGAACTATAATGGCATAAAGAGCCTTCCATCAACCATGGGTTATTTAACCTATTTGAAAGAACTTGATGTAAGCTTTAATGAAATGGAATTGATACTGAAGAGTTTGTGCCTTGCCACAAATCTTGTTAAGCTTAATGTTGGCAACAATTTTGCTAACTTACAGAAGCTCCCATGATCTATTGGAAATTTTGCGATGTTTGAGGAGTTAGATATTAGAAATGATCAAATAAATGTCCTTCCTGACCCTTTTCATATTCTTACATATCTTCAATTTCTTAAATATGAAGAGACACCACTGGAGATACCACTAAGGCATATAATTGAGAATGGAGCTAAGGTCGTCTTACAGTTTATGATTGGTTGTGTTGCAAAAGGGGATGCAACAGTAAAAGAGACTAAGCCAAAGGGAGGTGGTAAATATTATACTCATGTTTGAGCCTTGAGGAAATGCAAGTGGTCTGAAGATATGGAGGAACACCATTAAACACACCTAATGCAGAAGCAAGCTTGTCTAGTAATATCTAATCTAGTTGTTTGAAATCCTGAAATTAGACCAATCATACTGGAGAAAGGTCTAGAAAAGCTTGTAAGAAAGGTCGAGGTAAAACATGAAAGCTACAAAGATATAGCTACCCCAATGAATAATATTGGACAAAGACTAAGGTTAAAAAAAATTGATGAGCAGATTAATCAAGTACAAAATAAAATTGAGCAAAAGAGTATTATTTTACAAGAGGAAAGTCACGTTGTGTGACATGAAAGAATCATTTGGCCACATTGAGAGAATTTAGGAACGTAATAAAATTCTAGATCAATGTTCGGATTCCCTGAAAAATCAGATCCTTCCAACAAAAAGGAATGTGCAGGCCATTAAGGAAGAAATTGGTGCCTTGAACTTTGCATTAAGGCAATTACAAGGTCAATGGGTTAATGCAAATTCTATTTTACAAGAAGCATTGAAGACTCCACGAAGCTAGAAGGATGAGATATTTGTTGAACTGAGTTGCAGAATTGGTGCAACATATCAGGATTTCTTTATGGAGGTGGCTAGAAGGAGGACATTGAAAAAACTCCATATAAGGCAAGTAAGCCAAGGGATAAAATAAGAAAGACTGAAGTGCTCAAACTAGGATAACCCTTAAAATATTTTCTTTCACATACTCCTCAGGATGTCTTAGTAGCTATGGGGTTTTTTGAAATCAACTTGATTGGCATTAAAGATGCAGATATAGCATGCTTGGCTCCAGAAGCCTTAGTAGGGCCACTTCCTAAGTTTGATCAGAATCAACATGTGAAAAATTTGTTCTCCTCATCTAAAGTGATAGCTATCATTCAGTCCCAAATGAAGATGGTTCTATAAATTCTGGTAAGGAATATAACCTTAGATGTTTGATAAAGGATGTGACAGTGATGAAATTGTTGGAACAAGTAAAACAAAGGTTGAAAACGCATGTCTAAAAGAGGAACTTGATTTAGCAGTAGTGTTAGCGCTCAAATCTACCTTAGGCTGAAATAAGGTAAAACTCAAGGCTACATCAAACCACGCTCAGCCTCGTAGCTAACCCTACGAGGACAGGAGAGGGCTCTCTCCGGGTCTATCTCGGAAAAGGTAATCAAAGAGGCTCAAGATGACTAAATTTGTAACTAATCTTAGGCTAGGTATTAAGTGCAGGGGTTTGATTTGATTTGGGTTTTTAGGGTTTTGTTGAAAACAATGGGAAAGGCAATTTGGGCTTGGGATGAGGCATAGTTTCTGCAGAGATCTGATTGGGGCAAGGAAGGCAATCGTTTTGATGCATTAAAGCAAGTGAGGTGGGTAGATCAAACTGGTTAGGAGCTAAGGAGAGCAAGGAAGTCTCAAGGATTCTCCTTAAACTGAAGAAAACATGGAAATTTAAACAAATTCAAAGGCAGAGCATAACAGCTATGAATTCCACCTTAATCACTCATTTGTTTTAAATTCAGAAGAAGAAGCATGAAAATGATACAAAAAACACTGGATAAACTTACAATTACTCAGAGAGGCACACCATCAAAACATAAAGCCACATGAATCCTAAACAGTGCTGCAAAACCCTGGTCTTTCCTTTGCCAAAATTGCAGAGATACAATGTACAATAGAGTCTAAGCTTTTCCCAAAAGTCCAACCCTGAAAATGACTTAGAAAATACATAATATAGGCAAGCCAACAGATTCCCTTGCCTCTATGGGTCGAGCTCATCATCCTAGGAGCTGTTTCAACCAATTCTAAACAAAGCACTACAATCTAGGTAGTCAAAACAGCTTGCTTCTATAAGGTAGGAAATTGATTCATTCATTTAATTTTCACTTTTTGGTCAATGAATCTTCTAGAAAAAGTTAAATAAGTGCCAAAATTACATAATTTTTACTTAACTACATCAAAATAAGTCAAAAATTACATCAAGAAGCAAAACTAGTCAAACTGGCCGAATTTCTGAGCTGGAAGGTGAAACATTGGGCCAAAAACTTTTGTGCGCCGCACTGATTTCTGTGTGCGTTGCACTACTTTGCTGCTGATTTTGAGGCACCTTCTGAAGTCCAAATTGAGCTCAGGTTGTCTTGTTGGAAATCCCTGCTTGTCTACATTCTAACCCAAGTAGAATTTTTCAATTTAGTGTCCATTTTCCCCTCCAAAAGTGCATTCTCCCAAGACTGCTTCCTGTGTGTCCAAAAAGGGGCAGTGAGGTCATTTTTTGCATGTTTTTTCACCTTTTGGGGACCCAAAACTTGCCCAAATTTCTTGTCCGAGTACCAAAATTCATGATTTCTCATGAAAAATCCAAAACTGCAAGCCATTTGTCATTTGGACCTCCCAATCCTATGCGTCGTGCAAGGTGCGTGGCACATATAGAGAAAAAACCTGTTTTTTAACCAAAAAATTTCAAAATGACCAAAAATGCCCCAAATCTCTTGAAATTTGGGCTAGAGTCTCCTTGTCGAGTGTGATGATGAGCTAAAGAGGCCTCGGCCAAAACCTGGAGTGGATTAGGCTTTTTCCGCCGTTTTAGTGCTCTGCTCAACCTCCTCTTTAGAATCTTCATTTTTGCTTTGCAGACATGCATACGAGCCCAATAATGATTTTTCATATGACGAAGCGTGTCTTTGTCTCTATTGGCCTTTGCCAACAATTTCTCCATATGAGTGTTAAAATGTGTGAGCATAGACTCTCGATCAGTCGGTGTCATATCACCAAGTCACTTTCGGGCCAATTCTCGATCCTCATATATTTACCGCAGCTCATAAAGTCTATGTTCATCCTCTAGTTGTTTATTTCGCTGCTCTAGATACCTAATGTTCCACTTGGCCATCTCCAACTGGATTTGCAAGGCTTGAATGTTTATTTCTTGCTCCTTGATAATCCTTTTATATGTGGTCTCCTCTGAATCTGAAGTTGTCTCATCATCATGAATGATAATGAAACCTGATGGCTTACCTAAAGGCCTCTCCTTATGCTTGGGCTTCTTGCCCTTGTCCTGCACCTGTGGTGCTGATGTCGGAAGTGAGGCTCCTTCCACGCTAGGTGGAGATAACACTCGCTTTGCTGCTGCGAATAAAGGTCTAGTGCCTCTCTGATATGTGATGAAAATAGGCCTGGTCTCATGATGCTCATACTGCTGAGAAGTTTCACCCTTGTGTTTCACCTCTGATACTCTTCCTGAAGCTCTGAAAAAAATCACGAGAGATGAAATCATCCCAAGTGATGCCCTGCAATCCAAGCTAATGAACCACTAAAATCTTGATGAGAGAAAAATGATAGACACTGTTAAGTTACTGCTGAGGGGTTTTCTGCTGTACAAAGGTGGTCATCCTCTCTATGTTCCGGCAGATGAAATATGGAAGGTTCATCATCCGCACCCTGGTGAAATGCATGAGTAACCTGATGTGATAAGCATAAAGACGAGAGAATCGTCCCTCACAACTGAAATATTTCATGATCAATCTCATGAGTGGAGCATATTCATCTTTCAGGTACCTGAACGGGTACACTCTTTTAAGCTGCCTATTGGGTTTGATATATGGCTCATAATACTACTTATCAATCTGTTGTTTTTTATGCCATAATTCACCAATATTTGGTATACCTGTTGCTAGCGAAACAGTTTCCGGTGTAAGAGTAAAAGTGACCCCAGCCAAGGTAACTTGGTCTCTGTGCAAATGCAAGACAAAGAGACGAGCCAATTCATGATGAAACTGGACCTCAGTAACCTTTTGACAAAACCCATAGCATGGCTGATGCTCAAAACACTGCATTGCAAGAGGAGAGGCATGCAGCTCTATGAGGGTGATGGGTTCTTCCCTGACATGTTTGTCACTTTTCCGAGGCCTCCGGGATTCTTGTTCTCTCAAGGGAGAATCACTTTCGGTCTCTGCCTCATATTCAGATGAGTGACCACATGACATGACTGCTGATATATAAACTGCTCTGAATGAAGTTATGTGTGCAATTGAATGTGAACTGCTTTTTACTCTAAACAATGTTGTGACCAAGGGGAAACAAATGTACAAGGGAATCTTAAGAAGGGGAAAATATCAGGGAATAAGGGAATTTTGAAATAAAATGTAATTAAGGAAGGAAGGGGAAATGTAGATATAGGATTAGGGTTTTAGGGTTTGGGATATTGAATAGGGTTAAGGAGTTTTTTTTTTATAGGGGTGAGGAATTAGGATTTTAGGGATGTAGTGTAGGATTAATGAGGGGATTAATGAGGACGTTTGATGAGTGGATTTGGGGATGAGGAACAAAGGGAAATGGGGAAAGGAAACAACCTTGGTAACAAAACTGTTTTTAAAACCTAGAGCACTCTTTTTAAATTGGCAAAGGGAGGCTTTCAAAGTCTTGTTTCAACAGCCCTATCCATGAACCCACCACATTCACCATCAAAAACTAAGCAAAAGCAATGGAGGCGAGCCTACCTGGCAAATTGATGTGAAGATTGGGCGATTTGATGAGTTTTCAACCTATTTTCGGGCTCCAAACAATAAGCGTCGCGCTCATTACCCAGTGCGCCGCACAAGGTATACGCGTCGCGCTGGTTCAACTTTGCACTGGCTAGAAATGCTATATGCGCCACGCAAGTTATACGCGTCGTGCTGCCTATTATATGCGCTGTGTAGGTGAAATGGGGACCAATCTTCTCCAAAATGCACAAACTCGACTTGCAATGACTTTCTCCACCTTTGGCATGCATAATGACTTGAAACTTCATTGAAAAACCTTTATATAGACACCAATTTGATTTTTGCCTCTTCCATAACCCACTTTGTTATGTTTTGCAATTTACACTTTTTCAGGATTAATAGAATTTTGACCTTTTTGTTTCCTCCTTAAATTTGGTTGAAATAATGATTTTCTTTGACAATTTTTTGCAGGGATAGCTGTGATATGATCTGGCAAAGGAGACCAGGGTTGCGCCTGGACAATTCAAGAACTGAAATTTTTGAAAATTTATTACAAAAATGAAATGTCGACTTATCTTCAAAACGGAGTTTTGAAGAGAAGTCATAATCTATCAGTATAACGATAAAAATATTTGAGATAAAAACCTATCGAGGACCTCCCTCTAGCCTGTTGGCTTTATTAAACTTTGTCAAAGACCCAATTGACTTAACCCTAGACCTAATGACCGAAAAAACTGTTATGACCTAGAAACTGAAACAAGACTGCAAATGACTTTTCAAGACTTGATTTTTATGAATAGACCTGAGCCAGCAGTGCCAAGCACGAGGGGAATGAGTGACACAACCCTTTCCGTCAGATTTATGGCATGCTCCTAACGAAATGCAACTGATCGAAACTGATGGGACACCTAAACATGAAGTGCAAAAAAGAGTTTTGATCTCTGATGGACGGATAACCAGACCGACTCTAACAAGTAGCACATATTTGTACTCTTTACCCAGGATTGAACTATAAACCAATGAATGGAAACAGTGACTATTGCATGGTGACATCTCCAACCAGCATGTTAGTTATTGGGCTACAAGAACTAAAGAAGGGTGTTGGTTTCCTTGCTATGGAAATTGTAAGTATCAAAGGGAGTTTTTCATTCTTGAGAATTGAAGGAAATATCACCCAAACGTGCAATTGCTTGAAGACAAGCAAAGTCGGGAAAGGGGGACTGTAATGTTCCCAATGGATTAATTACCCAAGGGAGGATGAAACGAACTATCCAACCTCATACGCTATAGTCTTTGATAAAGGGGGAAACCTATTATCCAATGTTCTGGGGAAACATTAGGTAAAATTGGGGTAGTTGGAGCAAAAAGCAAAAATTGGGGGCTACCCTAATAACCCCTCACATTAGATTAAGGAAGAGAGAGCCCCATGAGGAATCTATAAATAAAGAAGAGATGGAACCATTGTATCATCATTGATTTGGAATGGAATATCTTTATTTCTTTTGAGTTTCCGCTATGAGGGTTTTAAGCCCTGTTTTCCATTAATTAGTTTTGGACATAGGTGGATGTGATCCTACCCTAGCTAATCCTCTCTCTTTGATTAGTTTCAATAGTGAGAGATTCCACCCTAGCTAATCTCCTCCCTTTTCTCATTTCTATTGCGACCCACATCTTGAGACATTTCTTATTTGGTTTGGCAAGCAAAGAAGAGATTTCCCTATGGTTTTTCTTGGTCAACAAACATGGAACAATGAAGGTCTTTTCTATGGTTTGGTTTTTTTGGTCACCAAAGGTTTGATTCTCCGAAAACAGGACTTACTTTGTGGATTATTGTGGTTCAACTAACCTCTAAACTATTGATTGAAGGAAATTAAGGACTATTGATTGAAAGAAATTTAGGCAACGAGAGGTCTCCTCTGAGATACGAAGGTCTTATAGAGGATAGCAAGGCCCTTACTCCATAAGCAAAGGGTCCGTATGAGATTCGGTCTATAACAATTAGGGCACAAAAACCCTCATCTGTTTGATCAATACCTTTCCTTGAAGAAAAAGGTGGCCGCAGGGTCAGGGCTGAGAGTGGTCCAGTTAATAATTCACCTGGGTGCCTATCTTCTATAAAAGCAAGGCCATAGTATGGCAACAGAGTACTCTTGGAATATCGTAAGGGAATACATCCATTTACTAGGTCAGGACAATAGAATAAGGCAACAAGGGTTGACTGATACATTAGAATTGCATTAAGAAATTTAAGCTATAGGATATATTGCATTTGTAAATTGGTTCCTTTGTATGAACTCTTGGTGGAATGTTATACTTGTTGTGCTTTCAATAATATCATTGTCGTGACTGTTAGGCAATTTGAACTATTGGTCCAATACCCCTAAGGGTAAATATTAGAATTGAAAGAAAGGCGAAGTATTGTTGTATTATGAAAATTACTACTTGGTTATGTCAACATATATTTTATATCATCTTTGATTGGAATATTGTTATAATCAGCATCGATTATCTTGTGATATTGTAACCTAGTGCAAGAAATATCCCCTTGGGACACCACATTGGTCCTTTCAAGGGCACCCACCAAAATGTATAAGAGGAAGTGCAACCCACTTGTTGCAATGGTGCAAGATTGCATCACCATATATTTGGTTCAAAGTCCTTACACAAAGAGAATGAGATGTTGTAGGAAGGTGTTGCACTCAAGGATAATCCTAGGTAAAAATACAAAATTTCAAGATCTCTCAACTATAGCACACATCCGATTCATTCCAAGGATAGTAAAAATTTCCATGATAAGTCTTTGATGTAGGGGAAATGGATTAAACTCAAATAAAATGAAAATGAAGGAAAAGTAGGGAAACATTATTGAAGGAAGCCAATCTACAATTTTAGAATATTTTATCATTTGGGATCCAAGGCTCTCCTTTGATATGATGGCACCTACCTCTTTATCAAAATAAAAACCATTGGACAAAGTCAATAAGGAAGTCTCTTAACAATTAGATGACTTTGGGACATCACAATAGTGAAGATTTGGCACATATAGGAGAAAATGCAACCCCACTTGGTGGAATGGTGTAGAATTGCATCACCATATAGTTGGTTCAAAGGTTTGGGATGGCAGAAGAAGCTCCCATGCCCAAGGATAATACTAGGAAATAAAACACAGTTCAGCCTCTTTCAACCATAGAACATCTTATTTGTTCGAGGATGATAAAATTTCCATGATGACTCCCCATTGTAGAGGAAAATTGAAGGAAAAGAAATGCAACAAAACTGCAGTACTTGCTTCTAATCAAGTACAACCAATTAAGTATCTCTGTCAATAAGTGCAACTAATTAAGATTTTTTGTGTTATGGTCATATCTCTTCCTTTGTTCTTCTATGGAGTTATCCTTTTATATTATAACCTAAATTAATTAGGCCAAAGCATACCTCTTCAACAGTGGTCACAATTGTATCAAAACCAATATACACAAAGAAAATTGTTGCAGCCCCATCAAGCATCCATATGATTCCATATGGGAAATCCCTGTCAAAATGATATATGTTCATTATCAATATTAAATATGATTTTAAATTTAGGAGAATTACATTAATGACATCAATTTAAGACGAAATGGAAGGGAAAGCCTTGTCATCATAGACACGAAAAGGCATTATATATGGACGTTGAGTTAATTTGTTGTGACATCTTGAATCTCAAAAGGTCAAATAACATGACTAATCAAATTATTTTAAGGGTTTGAGGGTTTTTACACCATATTCTGCATGGTGTTACCCAATCTTTTATCCTCTCCCAGTTTTTCTTTCTTTTCAACCACCAGTTGAGTTCTCAGTTGTTTCCAAAGCTCTTTACCTGTTATACGTGCGACTAATCATACATTAGGAGGAAATACGCGCATCATTGCCTGCTGGTCACTCGTGCTTGCATCTACCACGTTAGGTACGAGAAATAGGTTGGTAAGTGCAACATGAACAGAGGGGTCATGTTATCCTTATGCCAGTTTTCTATTGGTTGAACCAGGGGATTACATTTCTGAGGTGCTGGACCTCAAATTGGTACATCATTAATTCAAGAACTCGTATCGTTGTTCCTGGTTGGTAAGTGCAACATGAACAGAGGGGTCATGTTATCTATATGGATACATGTTAATTCCTAAGGAGTTATCTAGAATATGGTGCGTCAGAGGATCATTTTCCATGAAACTTAACAGGATGACATTCTATGGACGAGTTTGCAGATCATAGTGTACATGTTCTACTCTGCCACCGCATGGTTTACAGGACTTATTTGACTTCCTGGACTGACCTCATAACCAAACCTCAAAAACCAATGTAAAAGGAATTTTGACACAGAAGCTAAGACGAATAACTAACAACTATACTAAAGCTTAATACAAAAGGAAGAAAAACAATATACTCCACAGAATCAATACCAAAACAAAATGGTTAAAGCAATAGAATATCCCTGAAAACAAAATGGTTGAAGCAATACAATGTCCCTGAAAATTGAACGAAACAGAAAAACTCACATAAGTATTAAGCTAGTGCTTGAAACAACGCGGCAACAGATTTTGAGAGAATCGGTGGGGATCTCGAATACTAAAAATGTTGCCCGCGCTGCTTCAGGAGGCGACTGGGTCTATGCAAGGATCCTCCACCATGTCATATGTCTTAGTAAAAAATAGAGGAATGGCGCTGCTTTGCAATCGTTTCATGAGCTGGGGCGGGACAGGAGGCTATGTTTGTGAACTATCCTCTACGAAGCCAAGAGAGGAAGCCAAGAGGTGAAGAGATGAACCTTCTACGGAAAGCCTTTACTCTTCACCTTCTGCGGAAAGCCTTTACGACGGTGCCTTGTCTTCATTTTCTGAAGACAGCGGGTAAAATCAGACCAACCCAACTCAGAAACCGTCGCTGCATCAAGAAGAGAAAACAATAAAGATCCTCCACCTTCCTTCACAAATCAGTGCGTAAATGAATAGAAAATATCAAACCAATAACCAACATATCAGCTGTTAGGACTTTCCTTAATATTTTCACTAGTAGACTCCAGCAAAGACTAACTGATGATCAGAGATAGAAACAGAAAACATGAGGAAAGAAGAAGATCACAGGAAGAAAGCAGAATCAGGAAGAGGAAATCGCGTCATGAAAAATAGAAAGAAAGAAGTTGAAGAGAGGACAACGAACGACTCAGAATAATCATAATTGCCAACAGTGGAAACCATTCTCACCACCAATGTTACACCTCTAGTCTGTCTTCTGTGATCTACAAAAATTTAGATTCGAGATTGTCAAGATTTTGTATGCTCCTCCGACGTAAATGTTCAGCTCCAACTTCATCATCTTCTTCCTTTCTAATCTCCTTCACCAAATTCTCGTCAATCTGTCCGAGAACGCATCGCCTACCCAACTCTACAACATCGAAACTGATTGCATATGCGGACCTCTTTCCTGTTATCGTCTCCGATACCAAGATGTTTGGCACCCCAGAATACCCAATTATGTAATCATATCTATTCTGTAAATGATATCGCTCAATCTACCTGGTGCAGTGTAACCGATAGATCTCATAACAGGACTTGAGCTGTCTCTTGAGGCTGCCTTTGAATCGTCATGCTCTGCTGCAGAGATCATCAGACGTTAAGTACCAAAATCTCCAACATGGGCGGTCGGCGTCTCATCCAATAAAACGTTGGAAGGTTTCAGATGGCCATGAACAATGTGGCATCCTTTAAGTCGATTTCATATTCGCATCTTTAGGTCGATTGCATATTTTTATGCTTAAGTAAATTGCAGATTTTATTGTAGATTTTCAGAATATTTTGAATATTCTGGAATCTGACAGTCTGTGGGTCAAAAATCTGACTAACATGGCTGTGGTCAATTTTTGGGATTCCCAAAAAATCTGCAATAGATTCAAGCTCACCTAAACAATGTCCATCATGTCCATCAGATTTCAAATATTAAGAAAATCTGCAATCTATTTAAGCTCACCTTGCGGTGATCGTGAAGATAAAGCCAACCCATGGGCAACGACCATGAGAATCCTCAGCCGGCTTTTCAAACCCAACTCGGAATTATTTTCATCGCAATGCAAATGTTAATCAAGGCTTTCCCGCGACATAAACTCCATAACCAAAGATTTTTTTATGGAAACTTGAGCATACTCCAACTAATCTCACCAGATTCCGATGTCTCACTCTTCCCAGCGTCTTTCATTTCTTTTATAAGTCTCCTGTCTGCGGAGTGTATTTTTTGGACAGCAACGGTTGTGCCATTGTCTCAGATGCCGTTATACATGGAAGCTGAAGTTCTTGTGGGAGCCGAGTTTAGACTTGAGAACGAGCTGTGACCAAAATGGCTGATTTCAGACTCAGAGAATGACCATTGTGAACGGATCCAGAAAATGTTGTGGTTGAGCAGCTGTAATAAATACAGGCAGCAGATAAATGACTTAGCAGGACAGAGAAACAGCAGAGAAATGACTTAGCAGGGCAGAGAAATGACAGACAACTATATGATCAAACTTGGCAGGCTGCTAAATTCACAGATGGCTGTTACGACAGCCGCCCAACCTCTATTGTGTAGCCAGCCAGCCTCCCACACTCTCTGATGGAGTCTAACCGAGGGAATGACTTCATATTTTCCGAATTTTTGTTTTCGGAATTTTAATTTGAATTAAAATTCTGTGCTTGTGCTTTTTCGTTGAGTCCACGTTTCACGACGTGAGAAAGTGGTGAGGTGCTTTTTTTGGTCGGAACACTGCAATGTAAGTGCTTGGGTGCTTTTTGGTTGGAGTAAACCTTTTAGCTAACCAGCCTGCCTTAGGGCATTAAATGACTGGTTAGCTGCATATCTTTTAATTTTATAATACAACCACTGAAAAATAATGGAGTGTGTTATAAAGTTAAAGAGCATGCAGCTAACCAATCATTTAATGCCCTATGGCAGGCTGGTTAGCTCTTGCCGTAAGTTTTACCATGTCAGAAGTGGTGAGGTATAAAGCCTATCACCTCATGGAACCTTTTAATCATTACTTACAATGGTAAATGAATCCTTTAATCATTACTTAAAATAGTTCATCCAATTTTTTAATCAATATTTACAATGGTAAATGACTCTTTTTAATCTTATTTACAATTTACTTACAATGGTAAATGAGTCTTTTAATCATCCCATCTTTTAATCATTATTTATCAAGGTAAAATAATCTTTTAATATTACTTAGAATGGTTTATCCAATCTTTTAATTATTTCTTAGAATGGTAAATAATGGAACATTGTTTTCACCTTGTAACTATTACATGCCCTTTTTATTTATCAAATAACTACTTTGCTGAATTTTTTAATGATTACTTAGAATGGTAAATGATGCAACATTGTTTCTATTATTGTAATCATTATCAAGTGTTAATATATATTTTGCTCTTCATATTCATTCAAATTAGTAAGTGTCATTTAAAGTGTGTTCTTATTATTTATTTGATGGCATAGAAGGTAATGGATATATAAAGTAAATTTATGTGGAGAATGACTCTATATATTTTATTTAATGGGTTTAAGTTATGTTTTAGTTTTTTCATAAATTGTAAAAGTGTTTTGGGTATAAATATTTTGACAAGTCAAGATCATACCAAGGTGACTTAGGACCTCGCTATGATAGAGGACTGTGGAGACAAATGTTACTAGTAGTAGGTGTTGGGGCAACCACGCGGTTGATGGGTGAGTCCTTGGGCTTGGTGTCGAGGGAGATGTGAGCGTTCCAAGGCGAGGGGATGAATTGTTGCCCACCTCCATCTCCCAGGACCTCAACTACACTGCACCCTTTCGCAACAACTTGGGGTTCAAATTTCTAGTCTATCATTGGTGTCATGAAATTTCTTTACCTCGTAGCTCCTATCGACAAAGCAACCACACTAGCCAAACACTTTCTCCAAACATTGCTTCTCGGGTTTGATGAATTAACACTATCGCATATGCCCTTGCAAGTTGGCTCCAATATTTGTGGAACCACCAACTGCACCTTCTCTTTTGAGCTTTTCCATTTTTTGTGGTTTCTCCACTAGTTTGGGGATTCTCTTAAAACGAGAAAAGGCTACCAAACATGAACCCCTTTGCACAAAATTCAAGTTCTGCCACATCATCCAATGATGTCACCATCACCACGTGTCCATTTCTAAGTGGTGGGATGTGTAAGCTTAATATGGCCTACTTGACCACCTAAAAACTCCAAATCAATATGTCACATGTCACTTGCCTACATGCCAAATCATCAATATGTCCATGTCACGACGAAGGTAGCTACCACATCATTTCACTAGGATAATGCCATTTGTCTTCCTATCATTGGTCCACATTGTGAATGTGTGGCCAATAAGAGAATTCCATGCTATGAACTTTTTCAATCACCATGTATAGAATACGGGTTCTGAGAACTTGTTTTCTATGACAATTTCCTTTATTAATTTAAAATATCTAAGATTCCTAGGAACACAGATGTCAATATCAAGTTATTTCTAACTAATAAGATGTAGTAAATAACAAATTGCACATTTATATTCATTAATTGGTTAGTCATATACATATACATATACATATATAGATATATAATAACAAATTGTATTGTTAGTTTTAGTTTTATATTTTCTTACTATTCTCATGTCTTCTAGTATTACTTGAAAGTTTAGTTTCACGCTTAGGCTTTACTTTTAGGTTTAGGTTTTAGTTTTAGATTTTATATTTTGCTTTAAGGTTTTAGTTCTTGGTTGCACATGTTTTAGGTTTTAGTTTTTGGTGTATAAACTAGGACAACCATTTGATAGGAACAGCCCCTTTTAGTTTGCAAATTAATTAATGATTAAACGGTGATTAACAATCGGATAAAGTCAATGCAATTATTTTTAATACTAAACAGATGATTAACACATATATTTTGTTTTGGCTCGATGGTGCAGTTAATTGCTGGGTATGGTGGTAGGTGTGAGGGGACACTTGTCCCTGCCTTGGTCTTCACCCTCCCGCACTTAGACTATACTCCTCCACCTCGCATTCATTTGTCACTTTGGCACTTGGCCTTGCTCTGCTCACGGTGAGGGTCTGTTGTGGGTTTGTCTGCGACTGTGTTGAGGTTTGACAATGATGTTCGATCCGCAACTGGGTGTGGATTCTTTTGTCGGTGGCTTGGTAGCTCCACCTACCCTTCCTTCTATGTTGTCTGGTTGGTCTCACCTGGGCACTATGTTGATGGCTCTGCCGGTTTCGTTGGAGGGTTTTCTCTGTCTTGTAACTCAATGGTTCTCTATGTGCCATCACTATAGAATTGTTTATTTGCTCGCTTGTTCGTTGCTCTGGTTAACTGGTTCTTTCTCTGTGTTTTTCTCTTACAGGTTGCGGTCACAAGGGACCGGTTGCTCAACTTTGCTTGGCAAGGTAAGCTCTTTGTCCCTACTACATTCCTTTTTCGCAATTTTCCATTTTCACTGAGGGTGACCGCTGCTTGTGAGCAGGGGTTCCCTCTTGTGGCTGTGACTTGGTTGTGGGTTATTCACGTCAGCGCCGTCCACTCCTCTGGAGAGTTTACAAAACCCTCTCCCTTGTTGTTGCTTGCTCTTTTATCTTCAGTTTTGTGTGTTCAATTTCTAACACACACATGTTGGCTATAACTACAGGTGGGTGGTGGCTTGGGACATCAGCTTCAACAACTGTCGCTGTCTGGGGAACCCGGTAGGGTTGCTCCTCATCATTAATATATGTTTCGTTTTTATTTTGGTTGTGGTTCCAGCACTTTGGTTTTTGGTAGTTATTTGGTTCTAAGAGCCTCGGCTCTTTGATTGTCGTTGGCTGCCTTTGGCTACGCCTTTTTTGTATATTAATTATGTTGTCTTAGTAGTCGTGAATACTTTAAGGGTCTTCAAGCCCTAGGGCTGTCATGGGTTGTCTCTAACGAGACTCGTCCCACCTTAGCAGTGGCTATTCTGGTATTTTTTGTAACTTATCTTCCTGCATGTCTATTATTTGGAATAAATAAAAGAATTTGTTTTGTATGGCTATGGATTACCTGAATATGCAGTGCAGTCATGTTTAAGCTGAGACTGTCAATTTTGTAGAGGCTTCTCTGTGCCGTTTGTCTGCTCTTCGTGGGCTTGGAATTTGTTTCTGGCTGGAACTGTAATTTCACTCTTTGCTTTTCAAATGTCTTCAACTGCTGTTATTTTCGTCCTCGGGGCTTTCTGTTGCTAGATAACTGGTAGAACTAGTTGTTTTGGAAAAGAAAAAGAAAATACTTTGCTCTGTTCCTTGTCAATGCACAGAATATTTGTATGGAAGGGATTAACAGTTAGTTGTCAATGCATTCATTGCTCTATATTGGTCGATATACACAGTAATGTAATGAAAATAATTAATGTTTAGCTATAAACAAAATTCATTGCTCTGTCTTGATCAATACACAGTAGTTAAATGGAAGAGAATAATAGAGGGTTGTAAATGGGTATAGATGTTCTGCAAAGAAATAAAATTCTTATTTTTACTTTCTTTTGTTCTATCTCTCATAATCGAACCTCTACAAAATATGATATTCTTTCTTTTGTACTATTTCGAGACAGTTTCTCACAACTACTCACAGTTACACCTGTAGTTACATAGTTGTGAAAACTGTTTTTGTTTTCTTGCTCTGTTGGAAAATATATATTTTTGTACGAAAGATAACTGTTTAATTTAAAAGAAAATAAAATAAAAAGGTGGCTGTAACAACCTCCCTCTAATCATGATGTTCCTAAGTGCCATTTACCTAAGAAATTAAAATAAAAAAAGCAAGTCCCTAAATGTTGTTTTAACCAAGGAATGGAAATGAGACTAAACGATAAATGTGAACCTGTTCTTCCTGGCTTGGACCAAACACCCCAACCATGATACCCTCAGCTGGATGCTCCTGCATTAGGCTCCTGGGGTAGTAAAAATTCATGGGTCCAGTCCATGAGCTCCCCGACTGAATAACCTGCCTGCTGTATTTGTCTTGCGTCAAGCCAAGAACTATCCTCAATGGGATGGTTCTTCCACTTGACAAGATAATGTAAGTATTCTTTCCGCCGAGTTTTCCTGGCCACTTGAGTGTCGAGGATCCTCTCGATCTCAAGGGGCTAAGCTGAAGGCATTTGCCTCATCCAAGTGTTACTTCCCTCTTGTGTGTCCCGTGTAGGTCATGTTGTATTGTCGTCTTCCGGACTGGTAGTATATGGAAATAATTCTGCCACATTGAAAATGGGCGATATGCCTATCCCTAAAGGCAGCTATAATTCATAAGCATTGGCTAAAAATTTACGTAGAATTTTGCAAGGGCCAATCTTTTTGTATTTGAGTTTGTTGTATTCACCCCTAGGAAATTGTTCTCTACATAAATGTGCGAGGACTTCATCCCCTACTAATTGTACCTATCGCCCTTTTAGATATGCCCGGTGTTTCTACTTTTGACTGTTGTCCTACAACTTCATCTTTACCTGCTCGTGTAGGTCATTCATTGCTTTGGTGAAATATTCCCCATCAGCACTCTGCCTTTCCAGCTGTCCTAGATCTCGTAATTCATGCACTCCGTGAGGATGCATACCATATAAGATCTGAAAAGGACTGTATACCATGTTGTGATTCGGTGAGTCATTGTAAGAAAACTCCACCTCGGCAAGTACACGATCCCACATCCATGAATTTTCTCCGATCAAGCTTCGTAGCAGGTTTCCCAAGCTCCTATTTACCACCTCTATTTGCCCGTCGGTCTATGGGTGATAAGTAGAGATGAAACTTAACTATGTGTCCATATTCTTCCACAAGGTGTGCCAAAAGTGTCCTGTAAATTTCACATCCCTGTCGGAAACAATGGACTTAGGCAGACCGTGTAGCCTCACTATCTCCATGAAAAACAAGTGGGCCATGTGAGTGGCATCGCTAGTTTTTTTACAAGGGATGAACTGTGCCATTTTTGATAACCGGTCTACCACCACCATCATAGAATCGTAACCCTGTTGCATTCTTGGTAGTCCCAAGACAAAGTCCAACCTGATTGAGTCCCACGGTCTACTCGAAATAGGTAGTGGCATGTAAAGTCTCGTATTCTGACTGTATCCTTTCACCAACTGACACACTTTACATCTGGTTCCAAATCGCTGCACTTCCCTCTGCATCTTTGGCCAGTAATAAAAATGGTTGAGCTCATCTAAGGTCTTATCAATGTCGAAATGTCTGGTTAGACCTCCACTGTGCTTTTCCCGGATGATGTTTTCCCTCATCGAACAGTCGGGAATGCATAGGTGTCCCCCTTTAAACAGCAGCTTCTCCTGTAAATGATAGTCCAACCATGGACTCTTGTTCCTCAACAAATGATTTTGGCAGGCTTTATAAGCCTCCTTGAAATCCACATCTGTCTAATACAAGTCTGTTAGGCGCTCGAAACCCAACACTTGTATCATGCTCTCCTGTAAGAGCAAAGCTCTTCTGCTCAATGCATCTGCTACCCTGTTGGCTTGTCCACTGATATGATTCAAGACAAAGGTGAAAATATGCAAGTACTCAACCCATTTTGCATGCTTGTGGTTCAACTTATGCTACTGCATAATGTACTGCAATGCAAAATTATCAGAAAATAGAACAAATTCGCTACCGAACAAATAGTGTCTCCAATGCTTCAACGCTTCAACGACAACATAGAACTCCTTGTCATAAGATGAGTACTTTTGCCTGCTTTCGTTAAGTTTCTCATTGAAATAAGCAACAGGTTTGTCTTCTTGGCTGAGTACGGCCCCAATGGCTATACCACTCGCATCACACCGAACCTAGAAAATCTTGTTAAAATCTGGCAATCTCATGATTGGTCCTTCAATGATCTTCTTCTTCAACATTTGGAAGCTTTTCTCTATTGCCTCAGTCCAACAGAAAGGATGATTTCCTTTCTTTATAGTGTCCAACATAGGTGCGCAGATCTCGCTAATTTTTTTTATAAACTTGCGATAAAAACTTTCCAACCCATGAAAGCTACGTACCTCAAACAGACTTTTTGGGGATGGCCAGCTAATGATAGCTGCAATTTTCTCTGGGTCCATCTTTATCTCATTTTCTGCAATCACAAAACCCAAATAAACAAATTCCCTCTGAATAAAAGAACATTCTTTTTAAAATTTATCAGCAACTTGTTTTGCTGTAACTTCTCCAGCACACTTCGAACGTGTTGAAAATGTTCTCCTCTGGTCTTGCTAAAAATTAGTATATCATCAAGATATACAATCTGAACTTTCCAATGAATTCTTTTAACATCTCATTCATTAAGCGCATAAAGGTACTAGGGGTATTTCTTAACTCGAATGGAATCACCAGCCACTCATATAAACCTTCATTGGTTTTAAAGGTTGTCGCCCATTTGTCTCCTTCCGTGATTTGAATCTGGTGGCATCCACTCTTCAGATCGATTTTCGAGAAATATATTGCCTCGCTCAAACATTCCATCATGTCATCCATCTGCGGCTGTGGGAACCTATACCTGATGGTAATCTTATTGATGGCTCTCGAATCGGTGCACATTCGCCACTCTCCTCCTTTTTCTGGAGCTAAAACAGTTGGAACTGCACAGGGACTTGAACTCTCTCTTATCAACCCTTTATCCAGCCATTCCTATACCTGTTTCCTAATCTCCTAGTTGTCCTTAGGACACATTCAGTAAGCTTCCTTGTTTGGCAAACTAGCTCCGGGTATAAAGTCTATGTGATGATTGATACTTCTCTTAGGAGGCAATTTATCCTGCAGATCATCCACTACAATGTCCCTGAACTCATGCAGCATGTTCTGAATTTCTTCAGGCAAGTCTGCAATTTCTGTGTGGAACAACACTATTTTTGGCCTCCTCATAACAATATATTTTATCTCGCTATCTTTAATCTGTTTCAAAAATTCCTTTCCTCCCACCATCAACACTTTGGTTCCACTAGTTTCTACTGCTTCCTCTGCCTTGATGGGTACAAGCGTGTGCTTAATTCCATCATTGACAAACTTGTAACAGTTTGTCTTTCCATCATGAACTACCTTCCTCTCATACTACCATGGCCTTCCTAGCAGTATATGACATACATCCATAGGCATAATATCACAAATAACCTTGTCCTTATACTTGCCAATATGGAACTCAACTTCACACTATTCGTCAACCAACAGTTGATGGTTTTTCTGCAACCACGACACCTTATAGGGAGTGTGGTGCTTCAGCTACTTCAAACCCAACTTCTCCACATCTCTGTGGTAGTCAAATTATCCGTACTCCCACTATCGATAATCAGCTTGCAGCATTTTCTGTGTGACTTACAAACTGTCTGGAATAATGCCTTTCTTTGAGTTTGTTCAACTGTCTCCTTTACTGGCTTCAACAATTCTTTATTCAAAATTAAGGCTTCCCATGTTTCCGACACATTCTCTGCTTCCTGGTGTGGTGCCTTTGCCTCCTCAGGCTATGCAACATACGCTCCTCTTGGATCAATTTGTTCTCCTTCAGGACACTCAAAGGACTTGTGTCCCCACTTGTGGCACTTGTAGCACTAGTAGGTAGCTCCTATGCCTCTGCCATTTCCCCTCCCTCTCTAATATGGCCTTCCTACTTTAGTGCTATCTCCTTTTTCTGTTGTCCCTGAAGTCTTGGAACTGTTGCCATCTTCACTATTGTTGGCAGTTCGTCCTCTGCCATAGGATTGTCCTTTTCCCCTGCCAGTTCCTCATCCTCTCCTGGCATTCTATTTTCTTGTGATATTCTCTTCTTCCTTTATGGCACTCTGGTATGCTTCTTCTATGTTCCTTGGGGAGAGATTAGTTATCTCATCCAATATCTCCAACCTTAGGCCGTTCAAAAACCTTGCTATTTTTTCCAGGGTGTCCTCTGTGTAACCAACTCTCAAATTCACCCAGTAGAATTCTTCAATATATTCTTTCACCGTCATTCCTCTCTGCTTCAAATTCTGCATTGTCAATGCAGGGAAATCTGGTAATCTTTGGGAAAAAATCTGCCCTTCATCATGGTTATCATTTTTAGCCATTTATTAATTGGTAACTTATTCATCCTCCTCCTTTCTACTTGGACACTATCCCACCACAAGGCCACAAGTCCTTTCAGCTTGGTTGTAACGAATTTAACTCTTCGATCTTCGGTGACCTCCTCACATTTGAAATATTTTTCCAACTCGCTAATCCAGTCCAACAGTACTTCTGTGGACAAACTGCCATCATAATTTGGAATCTCTAGCTTTGGCTTACTGCTAGCCAACAAGATTGATCTCAATAACCTGATTTCAGGTCCTTCCTCATTCGATCCATCTGTCGCAACTACAACTTCTTCATCACTGTCATCTCCTGCCTCCAGATCCCTTCTCCTTCCTGCGTTGACTACTGCCAAACGGGCATTAAGGATCCTAATCTCTTCTTGTAAACCTTCCTCTGCTACTCTTCAAATACCTCTCCCATGACCTCATCTTCCAACTTCCATTTCTTAAGAAAACTCAAAACCTGCTCTACTACCACAATATGATGGGACCGACCCATTTTAGCTTGCGAATTAATCAATGATTAAATGGTGATTAACAATCGAATAAAGTCAATGCAATTATTTTTAATACTAAACAGATGATTAACACAGATATTTTGTTTTGGCTCGATGGCGCGGTTAATTGTTGGGTACGGTGGTAGGTGTGAGGGGACACTTGTCCCTGCCTCGATCTTCACCCTCCCGTGCTTAGACTATACTCCTCCACCCCACATTCATTTGTCACTTTTGCGCTTGGCCTTGCTCTGCTCACAGTGAGGGTTGTTGAGGGTTTGTCTGCGACTATGTTGAGGTTTGACCATGGTGTTCGGTCTGCAACTGGGTGTGGATTCTGTTATGCTCCTATACCAATAGGTGTCATATTTCATGATTGACTTGATGAGCTCTGTAATATGTTCATACCTTTTCTTGTTGCGAAGGTTTTCCATATTTTCAAAAAAAAAATTAAAAAATTAAAAAATGTAAAGAGGGTATACCCTAAAAGAAAAATCAAAGGTGAAAAGAATAAGATGGTCAAAAAAGTGAAAGAAATGAACCCCAAACAAAGAAAGACTATGAAAGTGTGCTAGTCTAAATGCCACTACTTTTTCATTTTCTGTAATAAACAATTGTGTGTAGCTTGTCACTTATGCCACAATTCATGAATAGCCAAACAACTTAAGCTTGGCTAATTCATTTTGAATTTCATGTTTTAGAGATAGAGAATAAACTCTGACCAAACGGTTTAATCTTGGTAGATAAGTAGATAGGTAGAGTAAATAGAAAGGAGCTCAACAGTGTAATATGAGCCCTTGGATGTAATAAGGCTAGGCTTAGATAGATATCTACATGTAAAAGAAAAGAAAGTGTGATAAGGGTTTGCCAGTCTAAGTGCACCCAAATAAAGAAGAAAAAATGTCAGGCTAAAGTAAGTAAGGTAGGTAGATGGTGTTACAGAATCACTTGTGATGGATAATGTCTCTAAATGTGTTAATTTTTACTTTTATCACAAGTGCAAGGCAGACATTATACTTGATGCAGTTCAAGCAAGACAAGGTCAAATAACTAACCTCCATTCACATTTTTCCCTAAATATTTCATTAATTCCCTCTAAAGTATGAAGGTCTTTGAAAATTAAAGGGGCTCAGAGCATTTCTCTGACTTTTGGAGGGACCGAACCCTCGGCCGAATAATTTAAAAAGCCTGAGTACTTAGAATCATCCATAAACCATACATTTGATTTCATAAAAACCTTTTCCTAAGTAAAATCCTATTTTACTTAGGAACAATCAACTATATCACCTAAGAAACCCCTTCTTATCTTTACCCTAAGTTTAAATATATATTTGAAATGTTTAACTTGGCGCTTTTACACATCATAGTCATATTAACTATTAATATATTTAATATATAACTCCCGCACCATATAACCCTTTTCCTGTAATCTGTAAATATACATAAAAATACCCCAAAATGTTATATATCTCACCCCAGTTGAATACAACCATAATCAACATTTAAAAGAGGATTAATGAGTTAATCTGTAATTCATTAAGAACCTTAATTCCCCGTTGCACCAATGGAATCAATTAACCCTCTAGGTTAATTAATAACCTTCCTAACCATTCGCAGTTGGCCTGATATGATTGATTAGTTGTTAATTATATTGGGCCTGCATACATAAACTCCCACCCTACTTCACTTCCCGTCCACCACACGATTGTTCCTCTATCATCCAACAGTCGATATCAATATCGCACCCCACCTGGTGACCGCGCTTTAACTCGTGATCACCAGGCGGTTTTCCACCTGTACCTCCACCACACGACGTCCATTCAATATGATCGCTCGCTCTCCACCCAAAACCACTTAACTCCAAAAGCGATGTGATCACGTACTGCTTACCACCCTCCACAAACGAGAAAACATCATTTCTCTGCTTGCGTCATTTGCCCGATAAATCCAAAAACCCCGCCAACCCCAATTTTGTTAAATAAAATGAACAAAAGTCATTTTCACTATTATACAGTGCGACCTGTGCTCCCATGCAAAACAAAGTCCAAGTCAACTGTTTGAGCTTTCAGACCACCACCTACTTAGGAAACCTGCAGTGATGTAGCCCAGAACCTGTTATCCTTCAGTCTTGGCACTATTCACCTCCTTGATATAGGTATTTATCCAATTTTACACTCAAACCCTGTAATTTTGGTTTTCTACTAAAATTCTACAAGAAAAGGGCCAAATTCAACTCCAATCCAAGTCTGCGTTCGCCATACAAAATCCTCAACCTGCTGTCTTGCCTATTTTCCATAGAATTCCCCCAATTCCATTTTTGAATCCACAAGAACCAAAGGTGGAAACCCCTATAGCCCTAAATGTAGCACCCATGAACACTCCCCACAAATACTTAGATTATCTACCTTTGGCTGATAAAGATTTTCACATAAAAGACCTATCTGGGCATAAAAACCATCTTTAGGTTTTCTGCCAAGCCAAATATAGTTATCTAAATAAGTCTGACATTTTTGGATTGTGGGAATCTAACCTTCCCATGTATTTCCTCCCCTCAGTCCATGTTTTCCCAGACATAATTCATCAATGCTATGTTAATTATGATCCTAACCATAGAGTTGTTATTTCCCCAAGCCAAACAGTCATTTTTCCCATAACTGCTCAATCCATTAATGAGATGTTGCAATTCCACTCCAGTCAACCCTCACTCCTATTCCCATGGCATATTTACTTGAAAAATCATCTCAGTTGCCTCAATCAGAAGTAAGCCGTATTGGTCAAATTTTCATGTTACCAAAGCATCGGCCCAAAGGTCCACCTCCTTATCTACAAGCTTGCTTCACTGAAGCTGGAAGACTCATTGTTGATATGATATCCCTGATTATGGGATTTAACTCTAGTGAATATGTTGATGATATCCCCCTAGTGTTACTATCAATCTTCACTCCAGGACAGCCCCCTACTATCAGATATGACTATGCCTCCTATATTGCCAATAGAATCCATGACCAATTCTTGAATTTGGAAAGGGAAGGAGTCTTCAAATACACCTCTTTCATATACCATCTTATGTTATGTTATCAGTCAGATAACTTTTCTTTCCCTATCAAGAAACTTGACACCAAAGGAAATCCAAAGTCTGTTATCTTTTGGAGTCCAATCTTTCATAATACCATTGAGTCCCCTTACACTTATAATGAGTTCATTGACCTATTTGTACATCCAGCAACCACTCTGTTGACAGGAGTTTCCCCTCATAAGATCAATGGTGACATGAAGAAAATTCTCCAACTCTCTAAGCAGTACCGGATAGGTGACTGGTACCTATACAAAGATCGCACAGAAATTAGGATGTATGGGTGTGAACTTTGCCCTTTTAAGTTACCCAAGTATGTTCCCATGAGATTATTTGCATTGGAGTATTTCAGGCAGATCATAAATGCAAATTTAGTCCATTTTTGTGGTGCCAAGAAGAAAGCTCAGCTAAGAATTAAGAACCAACTAGGCCCTTTTGTCATCAACACTAGGGATGCATGGAAAGAAGATGAAATTTTTTTAGAAGATCACCTTAGAATACAAAATAGTTTTAGGTGGGTACCATATGACCCCAACAATTTTATATGTGACAGAAGGATGAAGAACAGGTTATCCCCGTATATTCACCATAGGATCCCAGAAATTAAGCAGTTTGCAAACTTGGATGAATGGATAGAGGGGACCCTAGTAGAAGATGTTAGTGAGCAGGTCAATATAGAAAATGCTATGAAAGATCTTGAGAAAACCCTTGACCTAGATTATTCTAGGCAGGTAACATTCAAGCTGTCTCAAAAATCAGTAATTAGTGCATCCACTGTTGGAACCTCTCAACAGCCTCCACAAGAAGTCAACATACCAACCACAGGAACATCCAGAGGCAAGGAAATAGAGACCATAGAATAGCCAACAATGTCAAATCAGCCTGGAATTTCCAAAGAACAAGGTCAAGTGCCAACTCCTCCAGCTCAAAACAATGTAGCAGAAAGTCCAGTTTTGCAAAACTCCTCTAAATGAGGAAAGAAATAAAAAGAGTGACAGGGAAACCATTGCCCCTGCTAGTGGACCTACAGGACAAACTGGGACAAAAAGGAAAAGAATGAACCCTTTGTCAGAAGATGAAATAGTTGAAGAGACTACAGACAACCAAAGAGAAGAAAGAATAGTTAGCCAGCAAACTTTTCCATTAGGAGGAACATCCACTAGCTCACAAAGGCAAGAGCTAGAAAGACAACATAGTGCAGAAGTATCATCCCTTAGGCCACCAAGTAAAGAGGCCTTAGATATCAAGAAGACATTCACAAAAATAAAGGCCAGGAACGACTCAGTGAGGATTCAAATGTACAATCAATATTTAAAAATGCCCCCCACTAATCAGCAAAGACTAATGTCAGCATATGACATTAAAGAGGGCAAGATGATAATGAGTTACTTCAAGCCAAAGGTGCAACAACCTCAATCAGCAGCAGACTACATCAGAACTAACTTGGAGGTCTTGGCCAAGGATATTCATCCTATGGATCAAATTGAACTCCACAAGGAAACTGAGAAATGGTCTATTCCACATTGGCTGGTAAAGCAA
>APFE030301409.1:0-14776 GCA_000404065.3 Pinus taeda
TCTAGGTCCCTACGTATACCCCTTGCACACACAAGTGAATTGGAGAGATTTGAACTTAAAACCTCCTCCAACATAACACTTCATTTTCAATTGAACTACACGAAAAATGATAGCTTTAATTATCTTAAAACAAATAAAACTATTACGTTTTTACATTAACATGTTGACAAATACATATTAAAATTAAATAATTCAATAATAATAAACTCATCCCTACCTTTATACTTCCTCTTCATTTTACTACAAGCCGGAGAATGTATAATAAATCTAGAGGGTTGGATCAAAGTGGCAAAGGTGGCATTTTTTTCTCTTTAGATTATGGTGGCATGTTCAAGTCAAAATGATACAATGAGTAATAAATCTTATCCCAAACTTTTATAGTTTCTCTTCATTTTAACATGAGTGAAGGAATGTGTAATAAACCAATAAATAAATCTAGAGGGTTGGATCAAAGTGGCAAAAGCGGCATTTTCTTCTCTTTAGATTATGGTAGCATGTTAAAGTCAAAATGATACAATGAGTAATAAATCTTATTCCAACCTTTTATAGTTTCTCTTCATTTTAACATGAGTGAAGGAATGTGTAATAAACCAATAATTAGAGCGGCAGATTATGGTCTCAGCGATAACTTTTGGAAAGCTAACACAATTAAAAACACAGACCTAATCTTGGTCTTTGCGATTTGAGGTTTAGTAGGGTTATAGATTATGGTCTCAACGATAACTTTTGGAAAGCTAACACAATTAAAAACACAAACCTAATCTTGGTCTCTGCAATTTAGAGGTTTAGTAGAGTTTTGTAGTTTGGCTTTGGTTCAAATTCACAAGTGAATTGGGATTTCTTTTTTATCTTTGGGCCATGTACTCTACTCTTATCTTGGAAGTGTTGGTTAATCTCTGGCCTATGATTTGATAGCTAGTACTGTTAACTCAAAATTTTGATTATTTTCGTGGTTTGGCTTTGGTTCAAATCTATAAGGGAGTCAGACTCTTTTCTTTTAGCTCTTAGCCCTTTGCTATGTGATTTACTCTCATCTTAGAAGTGTTGTTCATCTTAGCCCTGAGCTGTGTAGTCTACTTTCATCTTGGAAGTGTTGCTCATTTTAGCTCTTGGCCATGTGGCATACTCTTATCATGAAGTATTGCTCATGTGTTCTACTCTCATCTTTAAAGTGTTGCTCATCTTTGGCTTGGGATTTGATACACAGAACCTCTATGTCAAAGTCACACTAAAGTCTTAGTGATCTTTGACATGGTAAAGTCTTAGTGATTTTTAAAAATGAGAAATGTTTCTATACACATTATCAAAATTAATGAAAAATTAAAAAAAAAAAATGAAATCTCAAACATTCCAATTGTTGTATCATGTATAAAATTTCATACAACAAAATGATTGCATGCCATATAGAGGATCGATAAATGGCCTTTCCTTTTCAGAGCGAAAAAAAACTATATTGTATTATATAAGGAATATAATGGGTCCCAAAAGGTGCCTTTCCTTTTCAGAGCGAAAAAAACTATATTGTATTATATAAGGAATATAATGGGTCCCAAAAAGTACATATTCATATGATTCTGAGATATAACCATATAAGTCTGTCTAGAGAGAGAAAACATTACATATAAACTAACATCAAAATTTATACTATCCATGTCCTTGGCATGGCATAGAATAGATTGCACTAATAAAACCACCTATCTACCGATACAATAGCCTTTTCTTTTTCTTATTACTTATTGTAATAGTAAAATAACAAGTCAAATTGAATAAAAAAAATTGATGCAAGTTACTGTTCAAATCAGTGAAACCAACTTCGTATGCTTTATGAATTAATCCCAAGTCTTATTAATAACTGGGACTCTTTAGTCTTGCTTTCCAAGATTTCTATTGATTTTATGGCAGCAATAGTCGAGGATGAAGAAATAGTCTGTTAGATGGTTTAAGCGTTTAAGAAAACAGCATTTTAGAGAATAAAAATGGGAGTTTACAGGTCTGAGACGAACTTTGTTAGAATCGTTCACTTCAAAGTCACGTCTGCTTACAGCGCACACAAATTAAAACCCAAAAGCTTTCTGCCACTTTATCTAGACTTGTCACTGCCTGTATTTGTTGCCTCAATATCGAGGACTTGGCAGAACGTAAAGCTGCCCCGCAGCTGACACAGATTAAAACTCACACTAATTCGCCCGTATTCGTTAGTTAAAACATCAAGAAATTGGCACTGGCCAGAACGTAAAGCCTGCCACAGTACCACCAATTCCTGCGGCAAGTGAAGACCAAGTATGACAGCTTTCAGTTACAGGTTTGCCAGCATGACGGGAATTTCTATCGTCGCCATTCCCACGTACAATGGCGTCTGTCAGTTTATTCTCTCCTTTCTCCTCGTGATCACCGCTGGCACGAAAATTCTTGAACTATCTGCTTCACGTGCCATCGTCACATCCAGCAGAAAGGGACAGGACAATCGCATAAAATATAAATAGTAAAGAATTGATAAAAAGTTGAGTGTTTTTAAGGAAAAAACCAACCATTTTCATTACAATTGAAATTGTTTACCTAAATAGTGAAAGAAAGATTGTAGCAGGGCACCAGATATAGCCGATCAAAAGGTAACCAAGGAAGCCAATTATTACAATGCGGTTAAACTGACCCCATATAGAAAAGGGCGTAAGACCGATAAACAAGAAAATAGCAAAAAAATAGTCAATTCATGGCCAGAGACAACAACACATATTGATTGGATTTATGGCGAGTTCTTTGTCGGTGGGGATGTTCTCAATGGACATTTTAGTTTCCACATCTACTCTTAAATTATGGCAGTTACATATTGTTTCCATTTTTTTTAATGATTAAAGATGCTTCTGCTTACATGGGGCTGTACAAAATATTGAATTCAGTTGAAGAAAGAGTGTAGAAATGTGTAGGGAAGAGAAACCATATTGGCAGTCCTTGTTATATTGTTTTGAAAAGTTACAGTTGTTCACAAAATGGATCATGGTTTCTATTTGGGACAAGGAACTATTTTCATTTAGTTTCATTTGGTTTATCCAATGCCTTAGAACATTAGACCCAATGCTACAATCTTTTCACTGCTTAGATCGAATGAATTTTTCAAACCTTTATTCGGAATTGAGCTTGAAGACGAAATCCAATATGATTGAACTGAGTTGAAGAAAGAGTGTAGAAATGTGCATCGAAGAGAAACCATATTGGCAGTCCTTGTTATATTGTTTTGAAAAGTTGCAGTTGTTCACGAAATGGACCATGGTTTCTATTCGGGACAAGGAACTACTTTCATTTAGTTTCATTTGGTTTATCCAATGCCTTAGAACATTAGACCCAATGCTACAATCTTTTGACTGCTTAGATCGAATGAATTTTTCAAACCTTTATTCGGAATTGAGCTTGAAGACGAAATCCAATCTGATTGAAAGCTAATTTCGTCCTTATTACTTGAAAAAATATGGTTTCAAGTGTGATCTTGATGGCAGAGGAAAAATTAAAAGTAAATTTTTAGTAACTTTCTTTACATTCGAAGATGTCGAGTGGCTATAGTTGTGGATTACAAAAAGAGTTCTATCTTCAATTACAAATATTGTTTTTACAGTAGTGACATGAAGCTGAATGCATTTAAGAAGAACTTACGAGTTGTGGTCCAACTAAATACATTATAAAAAACCATGTTTGATGAGACCTTCATTTCTTGTGATGGCATAAAAATGCTTATTTTCTGGTTAAAGAAAGAAGTAGAGATTGGTATGAAATGAATTTTGGCACATTTCGTTGCATCTTGATACAAATTTGAGAAGGCAAAGGTATTCTAGTCATCTCATAGGTAGAAAATATTTGATGTTATTATTCTAATGGAATTGTCAAGTTTGTATGCAAACAAAGAAAGCGCATTTTGGAATCTTTTATAGGTATATTGAGAAGGTCCCATGCCCATAAATTTTCATCAACTAGCTTTACGATGGCTCCAAGAGTGAGATTAGGAGATATGATCCCACCCTGGATGTACCCAAGGATGAGATGAGTCATGGCACTTATTGGAAATAAATTAGATTCTTTAATCATTGCATTCATGAAGAGCATAACCAATTTGACGTCTACAATAATTATTACAAATTGAAGGAGGATGAAAATATTTAGACAATAAGGACCACTGCAACCAAGTTATTGTTATAAATATGAAAGAGATGAAGGATGAAGATGTTAGTTCACTTCTTGGTTATAATCCAAATGATAACTACTTCTTTGCCTAAATTGGAATTGGCTAAAAGGGTAGTGATCAAATCCTCAAAAGATCAGGTCTAGAGCAAAAACAATTAGAAATAGTGGCTCTGATATGGACATTTCTCTACCTCCACATTCTATTATTGTACTAGATTTGCAACTGGATCACGTTATGCATTCAACAATTTGAACCAGTTTATTCAAGTGGGAACTATAGCGTTTGGAAAAGTTCACAATCAATTCCTCAAGGATTTTCTTCTCACAATAATGTCCTTTTGTATTGATAGTGAAAATGGTTTGGAAATTGAAAATATTCATTTTTTGTGATCTTAAAATAATGCAGTATGAAAACATAAGAGATAAGTAGGGAAACCAGTGAAAGGTAATCAGGCTTGTTAAAAAGAACATGTTGACTTTAGAGTTTGCAGATAAGGAAGTTTATTTTAGATTACATGACTTCTAAATCAAAAAAATGAGAGCCCTTCTCACATGATGGCTCACTAAGTGATGAAAATAGTTGTTGAGAATGTCTTTGTTGTAGGTGAATTATGGTTGAAAGATCCAATCCAGTTTTTGGTTCAAAGAAAAATTGAAGCAACATGAGAGCAACATAAAATTATTACCCGAGATAATGTGTAGGTCAAGACAAAGAGGCATCATAAAAAAAAAAACTCCAATGCTACTCCAGATGGTTCACCAAACAAATCAAATTTATAAGATGATGCAAGAGAAAATGTCTCATATTTCAAGGAGAAAAATGAGCAGATTGAGGATTATTCCTAAGAGTTCAAAGAACATCTTCTGAAAAGTTTTCAACATTCATGGATATAGATGATAGACTTTTGAAAGGCGTAAAGGCTCAACTTGCAAAATCTTTGTTATAATGAGGTTTTATGCAAACATTGAGCCTCAATTTGATGAATAGAGGTTTTGTAAAATTGCATAAGAAATATTATTTTCCAAAACTAGACCAAAGATGAGTTGGTAGATATAGATGGCATAGTTCTTCTTTTTAGTAATTAAATATCATCAGTCAAACTTAGCCCAATACAAAGGGCTTAAGCTATGCAATTTGTTTCATATTCGAATGTACTTAGGGGTGAGACAACAATTTCAAATATCCAAGTCAAAATTTAGAAAGTTGGAAATTAATCTAGATTTGAGTGGATAAATGAGTATTCACGAGCAGTCAGTCAACAAAGTGAAGATTTCCAGGAAAAATGTCAACAGCTAAAACAGTATTTCCATATTTGGAGGTAGAGGACTTTCTATGAGTTCCTTATTTCCTGCACACAACTCCAAGTTTTTGGAAGATTGTTCAAAGATTGTTTTTATTTTTAGTATATTGTTTACATTTTTGTTCTAGAAATATTGTAACAGTTACTTGATGTATTTTTCTATATATGCTTTCATTATACTTGTACAAGGGTTGGATTTTGATGCCAAAAACCCTGCCATTTTTGCAAAGTCTTCTATTAAAGGAATTTTAATTGAAGTATTCTGACTTTAGTTTCATGACATAAATTGTTTCTCATGTATATCTTTCCTTGTTATTTCATGATCTATTTCTGCATATGTTCAAGGTAACATAGGTGTTAGGGCAAGGTTAGCTTTGTGTTTCAACCTCCCTGACAATCTGCTGCAAAGTTATCATCTACACTGAGGTTAGCTAATTGAACAATCTGTTTAAATTAGCGCCTCTGCATCATTTAATTGTTCGTTTTTGTCATCTCTTGAATGTATATCTTTTTGGTTGTATGTGAGGTCCCTGTACTACTAGTGTAGTCCTTATTATTATTAGTGCAACCCCCTTATTGTTTTGCTCATGTAGTCCCCATGTTGTTAATATTGTGCTCAAGTAGTCCCCATGTTGTTATTATTGTGCCCCATAGAAGCCCACTATTTTTATTGTTGTGCCCCTACAATATTATTGTTATGTAGGCTCTGATTATATTGGGACCCCTTAGACTCCTATATATAGAAAGGAGGTCTTGTCATTTGTATCATCCATGAATTGTTCATTTGTGTAATGTAAAGGAGGTTTCCCCCTCTAAGAGGCTAATTTATAAGTCGTTGATATATATTTTCTATATTTTTGTGAGTTGGTTTCATAACATTTGGTATCAAAGCTTTGGATTCTAGGGTTTTGCTGCTCCAAACAGGTCATCGTGGAATTTTTGCTATAACTTTTTCTATACAAAGTTTCAGAAGCTAAAAAAAAAGCCCTTTTGAACCGAAATAATTTTTAACCTTGAGTACGAATTTCACATCTTGTCTCGCTATATTTTTGGATATATGATCTGAGGAAGTTAGGGTTTTTGCAAGCTCCAAAATTCCATCTCAAATAGGGCATCGTGGAATTTTCGCTGTACATTTTTTTCTATGGAGGTGAAAAATCTGAAATTGAAACCCATTTGAGCCGAAAGCTTGGTGAAGCTCAGGACCAAATTTTGAGATATTGTTTTGCTATATTTTCGGATATACTGTCCAAGACATTTAGGGTTTTTGCAAGTTCCCGAGTTACATCCCAAATAGGTGACCTTGGGAAAATTGTCATAAATTTCTCGTTGGGCATCAAATTAAAATTTCGTCAGAAGTTACAGAAATATAACGGAATGAAATTTTTTTGTATCATTTTCAAGTCCGAAGATTGAAACGGTTACACGTGGAAGGTCTTGCAATTTTGCTCTACTGAACCGATCTATAATCAGGTCATCGTAGGAGATTTGACATAACTCTTTCATGATGAATCCAATATTGATTAGATGGGTGGGGTTAGAAAGAGGACTCAGAGAGCTACCAAAGGACACAAGTTCAAAACTTGGAGATCTGAACTTACAAAGTTACAGTCGTTTCAAGATTGAGCTCCTAAAATCAAGAAAAAATGATATGAGGAAGTTTGATGGCAAGGATCTGATAAATTGGATACTACAGATGGAGAAATATTTTGATCTAAATGATGTACACATGTTACAAAAGGTGCATATTGCATCTTTATATTTAGAGCCAAATCAGTTTGTATGGTATATAGGGCTTTGTTCTCGTAAACCACTTGTCACCTAGTCAATTTTCATGGAGGAAATGATAGCACATTATGAGGATACAAAGAGCAACACCTTATTAATCCAATTGATAAATTTCAAACAAAAGAGTTCAATGGAAGAGCACATTGAGGAATTTCAAAAATTGAATATAAGTATAAATTATATTCCAAAGAAGCAAAGGATTGATGTCTTCATAGGGAATTTAAAGGATAACATTCAAGATGAGGTTCATCTTTGGAAACCTAATTCATTGGGGAAGGCATTCAGGTTGGCAAGAAAAATTGAAAGCGGAATTATGGAAACAAGGAATCCTACTACTCATAATTATAAATATGGAAGTTTTTTTTCTCCTAGCTTTCCACAACCTACAAGGATTACACCACAAAAATTGGAAGAAAAAAGAGAAAAAGAGCTGTGTTACAGTTGTGATAGCAAATACACTAAAGGTCATAAGTGTGTTGAGAAGAAATTATTTTACATAGATTCTGAATAGGAGGAAGAAAATGATCAAGAAATGTCAAAAGAAAAGGATATACACCAGGAACCAACCCCGTAGAAAGAAGAAATGAATCCGACCATATCTTGTAAAGAATTGGCAAGAATTAACACTCCTAAAACTCTCAAGATAGAAGGACATATCAAGAAGAAAAAGGTTCAAGAAGTGAAAGATTACATCAAGCATCAATAAATTAATCTGACTATTTCTTGTAATGCATTGGTAGTAATTACCACTCCTCAAACTCTCAAGATAGAAGGACATATCAAGAAGAAAAAGGTTCAAGGAGTGAAAGATCACATCGAGCATCAACAACAAGTTCATCCAACTTTTAAAGGATAACCCCACTTTGGTGCATAATCGAATGAAACAATAGGAAGATCAACATTGCAATGAAATAAGTTTTGATGTAGGCAATTGGGTATTTTTACTGCTACAACCATACAAACAAATGTCCCTCAACCAAGCTAAGAAGGATAATACATTATCACCAAATTACTATGGTCCTTACAAGGTGATGCAAAAGATTGTCACTATGGAATACAAATTTGAGCTTCCTGCATCTTCCTGAGTTCCCCCAGTTTTCCATGTTTCATGCCTAAAGAAGGTTATAGGTGATAAGCTCCCAGTTCAAACAATATTTCCAGAACTTTATGAGGAATGAAAAATCATAGTGGAACCTGAAGAAGTCACGGAAAGAAGAACCCGACAACTACGAAATCAATCAATTTCTAAGTATCTCATCAAGTGGAAGAACTTAACTACTGATATTCCACATGGGAGGAGGATAATTTTATACATAAGCGCCAAGAACTACTCAAGCGTTGAGGAAAACACTTTTTGAAGGATAGGGGCATGTGAGGTCCCTATAGTACTAGTGCAGCCCCTTATTATTATTAGTGCAACACCCTTATTGTTTTTCCCATGTAGTCCCCTTGTTGTTATTATTGTGTCCAAGTAGTCCCCATGTTGTTATTATTGTGCCCCATAGAAACCCACAATTGTTATTGTTGTGCCCCTACAATATTACTGTTATGTAGGCTCTGATTATATTGGGACACCTTAGACTCCTATATATAGAAAGAAGGTCTTGTCATGTGTATCATCCAAGAATTGTTCATTTGTGTAATGTAAAGGAGGTTTCCCCCTCGAAGAGGCTGATTTCTAAGTCGTCGATCTATCTTTTCTATCTTTTTGTGAGATGGTTTCATAACACTATAGAATTCTTCTACATGCATCTACTATATTTCATTGATTAAGTATTCAATGTGAATACTTAATTCTCTGATTTCTCTTCTATTGCTCCACCAAACTCTTTAAGCTATGTCATTATGTCAGAACAGGACGTTGGCACTTTGATCATGTTTCAGTAAGAGAGGGATTTATTTATGAGTAGAGATTGGATATTCATTAGCAACCACCTACAACATATAATAGATTTGGCCATTGTGTTTCAAAGGTTGTTGTCTAGTGGGCCTGAACCTAAAGTTTGGTCAAGTTGGTTTCTTGATGCAGTTTCATAGCCAATAAATGCATTCGATATGTAGATTTTTCCGTAGATTCAAGAACTTATGTGATTTGCTAAAACACAAGAGAAGAACCTTCTCTACTCTTCTCATCAGAAACCAAAAATGATCAATGAAAAAAATAAGCAAAAAGAGGAAGAATATCAATTGCACATAAAAAAATATTTCTCTGGAGAAAAAGACTGCTCAAAACCCCGACTATTTATATTGCATTGACGAGAAGATCTGAGAAGAAAATACAATGCTTTTTCAACCTAAACAATTCTTTCGTTGATTAAGTATTCAATATGAATACTTAATTCTCTGATTTCCCTTCTATTCCTCCACCAAACTCTTTAAGCTATGCCATTCTGTCAGAATGGGATGTTGGAGCTTTGATCATGTTTCAGCAAGAGAGGGCTTTATTTCTGAGTAGAGATTGGATATTCATGAGCAACCACCTACAACAAATAATAGATTTGGTCATTGTGTTTCAAAGGTTGTTGTCCAGTGACAATGAACAACGTTAAAAAATCATCGTAACACTTGAGGGAGGCCCATCTATTTCAAGGGCTAGCTTGAACCTAAAGTTTGGTCGAGTTGGTTTCACGATGTAGTTTCACAGCCAATAAATTCCTTTGAGATGTAGATTTTTCTCTAGATTCAATAGCTTATGTGATTTGTTAAAACACAAGACAAGAACCTACTCGACTCTTCTCAGTGGAAACTGTTAAACGGACATGGTGAGCGAGAACAAATAGGAAAGATAAAACATGCAATACAATTTTTATTAACACTTGATATACATTTATAGTACAATGTGTGACTCTTGGGTTTCACATCCCAAGGTCCCTTGGACTCCTTTTGTCCATTCGACTTCCACACTAACCCATTGAGGATTAGGTGTCCAACATTCCCCCCCTTAATCTGAAGGGTTATGTATGAGTCCAAGAAGAGAGCTGTAATACAAAATGTGCAAAAATTATATGGCAACACTAGGCTGAATGTGCTCTCTGAAATGTTGGTATAAAGGGTGGTGGTTTAAGGATGGCTACCGACACTGGAACGCTTAGTGCAGTTTCCGGAACTCTTCCAAAACTGGCAAGAAGCTGAAGTATTCTGCTAGAGGAAGTGATCCTATTGTTTTAAAGAGGGAAACCTTCAACCATAAAAGGGAGGTCTCACCCCACATAAAAGGTAAAACTTCAACCTGTAAAAGGGAAGTCTCAACCTGTGATGTTTTAAGGATGACCAACAACTCTGGAATGCTTAATGCAATTCCTGGAATTCTTCCAAAACTGGCAAGAAGCTGGAGTCTTCTGCTAGAGGAAGTGTTCTCAATTTTGTTCCTCGAACTCTTCCAAAACTGGCAAGAAGCTGAAGTCTTCTGCTAGAGGAAGTGTCCCAGATTTCCAACTGAAGGCATGTTCACAGACATCTGTGTCTCTGGCTACAAATCTGAAACTGGTGTGGCAGGTTGTGGCTTAGGCTTGCTTGATGTGGCTTTGAAGCTTGTAGATGACCATCATTTCCCCCCCTGTCAGATACAAGGTGAGAAGATGGAGAAAACTCAACTGCAAGACTGTTCAATATTCTGGAACAAGTTCTAACATGTGTTTGGAATATCTTCTTGGCTGTTGATGCCCATTGCCAAGAAGCGATCCATCCTAGATGAATCTTTGTTCTTGCAGGATGATTGTTTCTGAAGCATCTGTTTGAAGAATGACTGGTTCTATGATAGTGCTTACATGGATGAAGATCAAAACAGTGATCTTTCAGATGGCCAACTCGATCACAGTGTTGGCATTTCACGATCTGTTGTTGTTGTTGCTGTGGAAGAGGAGCAGAGTCTGGAACAGCTGAAGCTGAACTATCATGAGGAGCAAACGAAATGTCATGGATGAATCCAGCTCTCTGAAACTGAATGGGCTTGGCGTAGTCTGGAATATGAAAGGACAAGTCCTTGTCATAACCAAGACCAGTTCTGTGCTTGTTGTGGACAAGCTGTTCCCAAGGTCTGATGATGGGCTTGGGAAGTGTAGAGTGAGTTTCTGCATCTGCATGTACAACTGCTGCTTTATTTGAATGAACAGGAACATTATTGACTTGCTGCTGATGGGTGTTTGTCTCAATGTTCTGAACAAAAACAGGTTCAGAATGATGTCTATTTTGATGTAGCTCTTCTTGCTGTAGCTGTGATTCAAGCTGCAAAAAATCTATCTTTTCTTGTGCATTTTGTATACATTTTTGAATGTCAGCAATAATGTTTTTATTGATTATGATAGTGCTGTCAGCAGTGGATACGATTAGAGTTCTCAATAACTCTAATATTCTTTCAGGCTTAGCCATTTTCTTAGCAGTGGGCAAAGAGTGTAAGAAATTATGCAATATCTTCTTCTACAAACAATATCAAGCCTTAATGGTAGGCTTTGGAGAAACCGCTAAGACCAACTTTCAACATATACCACTTAAAAATTTGGCTAAAAATAGTGAGCTTAAACTGTTGGAGAGAAACTCAAAAAGTAGATTCCCAATGCAAAATGGTATATGTAAAGACAGCAACTGCAAAATTCAATAATTATAACACTGTTATGGACAGGACTTGAATGCTCATATGCCTTGACTGGGGTACGAATCAGTGTTCTCTGATCTTGCCACTCTCTTCAAAGAAAACAATAGTTCACTTCAATATTTGAGATACCATGCTTGCTGTCTCATTTGTTACAGTAAGCTGAGAAAGCACTGAAATAAAAGCGGTAGTGCCATGCTTTCTGCATTCCAAGAGGCTATTAAAGACTACACTACACCACTAGAAACAAAGCTTTGTACGCGACTTGACTGCAAAAATTAATAGCTATATTTCATTTCTCATTACATGCAGACCTCTTTCGATTAGCATGGTTAATGCCATTAAGTTCTTGAAAACACGGATTGCAAAGTTAGCAGTGACTCTTTCAGAGTCAGAAGCAAAGTCCTCTCAACTTCGTTAATCTCCGAGTGATTGCACGAGTGTCGACATCAGATATGCCCATGACATTTCTTTTTCTCAAACACTCCGGCAGTGATTCTGTTGATCTCCAGAGTAGGGGGCTCTCAGGTGTCCAATTCTTCCGCCAATTGACGCTCCACTTTCTGCTACCGTCACAGGGCTTATCCGTGGCGGATTCAACAGAGATTTTTCCGCTTCCTGTGTAGAGGAGAAAAGCTCAGAGACACAAGAATGCTCGTCAATTCCATTCTCCTTCTCTGCTCAATACAACAGCAATATCCATCGTGTTCCATAACTGCAACATAGCAATGGAGAACGCAGTTAAAAGAACCTCCACATTTTGTCTGCTATCAACGTTCGGCCAAATCAAATCCCCACGAATATTATCTTGTCTGAAAGTATCTGCTCTCGGAATTCCAAGAACACCCTCAAACCTAAAATTAAAATTCACGCCAACCCTAAAGACAAAACCGTATGGTGGAATTTTTCATATAGATAAGATTTGCCTAGATACACACACGACATAAAATCTGAGCACTGGATACTGGACTAAACGTCCCAAATGTTCCAACTATTATCTTGAAGCTTCATTTTCAACGCTGTTGACTTAGGTCATTATCTCAAATTCAGTAGAATCAGAAATCTTTTTCTTCCTCTCCATTTGTTGCACCTCTAATATATTGCGGGACAAAATTTCGCGGCATACTCACCCCTTATTTTGCCTCTCTACTGGTTTCACTTACCCAAGGCAAACATTTGCTTGGTTTTTTTTCTCTTGTTTCTTCAACAAATCGGTTCAGAAACATGACGACCCAGCAAGTGAGCCTTGTAGCAGTTGTTCCTATCCCTCCTACCTCAGTGGTTGGAAACGCCTTTGTGCATCAATATTACCATGTTCTCCACCAGTCACCCCAAATGGTATTCAGGTTTTATCAGGATTCGATCAAGCTTGGACGCCCAGAACCAAATGGAGAGATGAGCTATACAACAACCATGGCGGCTATAAATGATAAGATTATCTCACTAGACTATAATGACTATACAGCAGAGATAAAGACTGTGGACTCTCAGGATTCTTACAACCAGGGAGTCCTTGTACTAGTAACGGGTGCGTTGAATGGAAAAGATGGTCTAAAACGGAATTTCACACAGTGTTTCTTCCTTGCTCCTCAGGACAAGGGCTACTTTATTTTGAACGATGTGTTCAGGTACTTGGACGAGCCTCCACAGCTAGAGACAGCTAACATATTTATTAATGGCATCTGATTTTTGAACCATCCTAAGACCCTAGATTCATTGGGAGCAGCAATATGCTTCTCAACAGATAAAATTGATTTCCTTCAAGGCTGTAAGTCTCGGACAAAGATGCAATGTGCCAAGCACCGGTCGTAGCTACACCGGACTTCACAAAAAACTTTATTGTGGAATGTGATGCTTCAGGAAATGGAATTGGTGCTGTTTTAATGCAAGATGAAAGACCCATTGCTTTTGAAAGTCGTCCAATCAAGGGAAAGTTTTTACACAAAGCTATTTATGAGAAGGAAATGTTGGCAATACTCCATGAACTTAAGAAATGACGACCCTACCTAATGGGAAGACACTTCAAGGTAAAAACGGATCATGATAGCCTTAAATACTTTTTAGAACAAAGATTATCCTCTAAAGATCAACAAAAGTGGGTCACAAGGTGTTGGGTTATGACTTTGAAATCATCTACAAAAAAGGGAAGCAAAATGTGGTGGCAGATGCACTATCAAGAAAGGATGAGGATGTGGAGCATTATTATGTGCCATTTCTATTATCCAACCAGATTGGATAAACGAAGCAAGGGAGTAATGGAAGAATGATGAAGAAGTGTGGGCACTTATTCGAGATTTACAACAAGATTCCAGTACGTCTGATACATTTAGCTGGTAAAATGATTCTTTATGGTACAAAGATTGCTTATACCTCTGTAAGAATTCCCAACTAAAACAAAATATTCTGATGGAATTGCACACTTCTCCCTTAGGAGGGCACTCCGGATTTTTAAAAACTTACCACAGGGTTAAGAAGGAATTTTTTGGGATGGCCTTAAATCGGATATTCAAAAATTTGTGGCAGAGTGTTTGGTTTGCCAACAAAATAAAGTTGAAACAATTAAGACACGAGGTCTATTACAACCTTTATCCATTCCAAGCCAATGTTGGGAGGAGGTTTCAATGAATTTTATCACAGGTTTACCCAAGTCTGAGGGAAAGACTGTTATCATGGTGGTAGTTGACAGACTTACCAAGTATGCACACTTTCGTGCATTATCACATCCATTTAAAGCCAGTACAGTTTCTACTGCATTTATGGAAACAATTCAAAAGCTACATGGAAACCCAAAGATTATTGTAAGTGACAGAGATCCCATTTTCACTGGAAATTTTTGGACATAATTATTTTCCTGTCTTGGTACTCAGTTAGCTCATAGCTCATCTTATCATCCTCAATCTTATGGGAAAACTGAGATAGTAAACAAATG
>APFE030301409.1:16165-26778 GCA_000404065.3 Pinus taeda
TGTAAAGGAGGTTGCCCCCTCGAAGAGGCTGAATTCTAAGGTGTTGATCTATCTTTTCTATCTTTTCTTGAGCTGGTTACATAACAGGAGCACAGTTGCAGAAGAAGATCATGTAGGTGACTCATGACTCACCCTTGGCTGGGCATCAGGGGTTCCTCAAGACATATCAAACTATCAGGGAGTGTTTTACTTGGAGAGGCCTCAAGGAGGACGTTTTGAGGCATGTTAAAGAGTGTGATGTATGCTAGCTAAATAAAGGGGAGCAAACACATTTGGCTAGCCTACTACAACCTATTCCTATTTCAAAGTGGAAGTGGGAGAGTGTCTCCATGGATTTCATCACAAGTCTTCTAGTTGCATAGGGGTGTGATTGCATCTACGTGGTGGTGGTCAGGTTGACCAAGTTTTCTCACTTTTTTGTTATTCCATCTAGGTCCTCAACTTCACAGGTAGTTGAGCTTCTCTTCAGAGAGGCATTTAGGATACATGGTCTTCCAAAGACCATGGTCTTCGTAAATAAATGGCTGGAGGGTTACTTGTGTAACTATGTGACTGGGCAGTTGTGTGCATGGGTGAAGTGGATACACCTCGAGGAGTACTACTACAACACCACCTACCACATGTTCATTGGTGTGTCTCCTTTCCATGCCCTGTATGGTTATGACACATTATCTTTTGTTGATTTGGGTTTTGGAGACAACTGGGCCCCTTAGGGAAAAGGATTGGATATAGGAGAGAAAAGAGATCCCGAGGCTCTCAAAGACAACTTACATATAACACAAAACCAACAAAAGGTGTATGTAGACAGGCGCTGGGTTGAGAGGCATTTTGAGGTTGGGGACTCATTTTTTCTGCATCTCCAACCATATAGGTAGTCTACATTGAGGAAAAAGGGCACTGAGGAGTTGAAGCCACATTTTTATGGGTCGTACAAAGTGACCAGATGAGTTGGAGAGGTAGCTTATGAGCTGGAGCTCCCACCATGGAGCAAAGTGCATAACATGTGCCATGTGTCTTGCCTGAAAAACGCCTTGGGACAGTTGGTGATAGTTGCCATAGAGTTTCCACCCTTGAATGATGAGGGACTCTTGGTTTTGGTTCTAGAGACTATTTTAGAGGTGAGAGAGAGGAATCTCAAGAACAAGGTCATTAGGGAGTTTCTTGTTAGGTGGAAGGACCTACCAGAGGAGGATGCCATATGGGAGGAGGAACAATTACTGCAACATCCAACATTACAGTTGCTTGAGGACAAGAAAGCTTTAGATAGGGAGGACTGTGATGTCTCCCACTATATAATTTTGCTAAGTAAACACCTCTTTTTTGCAATTTTGCTTTTAAGAAATATTTTGGCATGTAAAACTTAGGAAAAGTGGGTTGAGGAAGCTCCCACTTAATTTTTGGAGGAAAGGAGGCTACAAACATTGGGAAAAAAGAAAATCAATTTGGTAGTGGAATGTGGGGGCCACCTAAAAGGGGGAATTCGAACCCCTTAGGAAGAATTGAACTAGGGAGAAGAAGGGAAAGAAGGAGCTCAAATTAGTGGAGCCCACAAGGAGAGAAGGGAGCAATAATTATAAATCCACACTACTTGATGCATAACGAGACAAAACCACTCCTTCTTAAGGTTCGTTAAAAATACTTCGATGGACTCATCCGAAGGATGAGCTTATAGTCCAAGCATATGTTATCCTCCTCAAGATTATAAAAAATAAAGAGGTACTTGCCAGTAATGGTGGTAGAGAATTGAGAAGAAAAGTTCATTTCTTATATTTCAGGTAGTATGTTTCTCTTGAACATGACACTCCGTCACAAATCTGTTTGAGTTGGGGAATCCATTTGTCTCACAGTTGATTGAACCTTATTGAAATTCTTCAATTGGTTTTAGGTATTATCATTGAGTCAAATGCTGCCAAGTCATTTTATCGTGTCGCCAATATGTTCAATGTTGGCATTATGATACAGATTTGGCACTATGATACAGGTGTTGTCCTTGATGGCAACTCACACAGATGACAGATCATAGTTCAGGATCATAGAATGAAGAAAGAGAGGTATACACAGGTTCCCCATTGTCCAAGTCGCGTGTATACGCGGGTTCACATAACAAAAGGGGCGTACAGTGTACACACGCACTTTCACGCAAAGAAAGGCATGTACTTGTTGGAAAACTTAGTTTTGGTTCGTGGTATTTGGTCCATGGTATTTTGATCCGTGGTATTAGTCTAAGGTATCCTGTCCGAAGTGTTGACCCCAAGTATTTGGTCCAAGGTATTGCTTCTAAGTAGTTTTGGACCATGGTATTGAGTAAGGCCTAAGACTATAAAAGGAGGAGAAGATCATTAGGCAAAGGCACTCATGAATTGAATATCTAATGAAAAGCAAGATCTAGAATACAGGTTATTGGGTTATGGTACACAGCTGGATCTAAATCAAGAATGAACTTGAGCGCTTGATGAAGGATAAGTTCTATTGATGGGTCAAGATCTTAAGGTTTGAAGAGAAGTATCTTTGTGTGGTTTTTATCTTTTATCTAAATAACTAGTGCATGTTAAATATGATGATCTGAGTATAACTGATGTCTGAAATTGTTGTAAAGTTTAAATCATCATTTACAGATCTATACGCAGATTCACTTTAGCAAAGACGTGTATAAATGCTGGTTCTACATATCCAAACAGCGTATATGCAGGATCGCCTTGGGAAAACAACGTATGTACGCAGGTTTGACATATTGAAGTAGCGTATACCTAATAAAATATGCTTTAGCTACTTCTGTTTGCTATTGCAGTGTTCTGGGTTCTAGCTTGGGTTCTGGTTACTGTTACTGTATTCTAGTTACAACATTCTGAGAAGTGATTCAGTTTTGGTAGGTGCAAAGGAGATTTATTGATGCAGATATATTTGATGTTTGATTGATGATGTTGATGGATCCAGTCTGAAAATTTATGAAACGTGGTCCTTAGAAGAAAAAAGAAGGTTGTAGCCTTCTGTAGGTTAGCACCTACGTAATAGTAAATACATCAACCAGTACAAGAGCTAGGGGGTTGTAGCTCCCTTCCAGGAGAAGCTGGAGAATGAGAGAAGGTTGTAGTCTTCTATAGGTTGAAGCCTGCGTACTGGTATAAGACTACACCAGTACAGAAAAATTGTAAAAAGAAGTTTCTTATTAAAAGAGGATAGAGACAATTGTAGCAGGTGGTTTTCACCCACATTGGGTTTCCACCTTATATCTTGTGTTCTTGTGTGTGATTGTCTGCTCTGTTTTTACTGTAGTTGGTTACTGTTTATATGGTTATGATGCACAGATTAAAGATCAACATATGATGAATTAACTAAATTATAAGTTTACAGGTTATACACTAGTTGCCTTAAATACAGTTGTGTATATACGCAAGTTTCATTAATTGAAGTAGCGTATATGAATCAGATTGTGAAATGAAATATTATTGACTTAATAATATTGATTCACCCCCCCACCCCCTTAGTATTATTTCCAACAATTGGTATCAGAGCCCGGTTCTTCAGAAGAAGCTTGATCTCTTGAAGGAAGATCTTTCATCATGAGTAACTACGAAAGAGAGGGATCCATTAGACCACCAATATTTGATGGGAGCAACTTCGTCTATTGGAAGGTAATAACCATAACCTATCTTCAATCTCTTGGAACATATGTTTTGGAAATCGTAGAAGGAGGATATACATTTGCATCAGCAATTCCTACAAATATGACAGGTAAAAAGCAATATGAAATCAATGCCAAGGTTGTCAATACATTATTGGGGACTCTGTCACAATCATAATTTGTCAAAGTTATGCAGCTCAAAACCACCAAAGAAATATGGGACAAAATCGTTCTAAGCTATGAAGGAGACTATCAGGTAAAGGTGCAAAACTACAATATCTCAGAATTCAATATGAAACTCTCAAAATGCACAATGATGAAAGTATAGCTAATTACTTCTTACGTATAGATGAGATTGTTAATTGCATGAAAAACTTGGGTGACGAAATAAAAGAAGTTACTTTATTTGAAAAGGTTTTAAAATCTTTGTCTACTAAGTTTGAATCAAATTTTCTACCATAGAAGAAAAGCAGGATCTTCAAAGTATCACTATGACACAGTTGCACGAAATCTTAACTACTTTCGAAATGAGAAAAGGAGGTCCATCAAACATGAGAGAAGCCGCACTCAAAGCTTCAGGAAGAGAAGAACTCAATGAATCAGGACATGTTTCAAAAGAAAAGGAAGAAGGAAACTTTGTCAAGAATCTTTAACTGGGTTCTAGAAGATTCAGAGGTAAACTACCTTTCAAATGTTTTGCTTGTGGAAAAGTCGGTCACTATGCTGCCAAATGTCCTCATAAAGATAATCTTGATAAAGGTAAGGAATCAGCAAAATGGAATAGGAAACAAAGTGTAAGTAAGAAGAGCTAATATACACATGAAGATAGCGATGGTTTATCAAATAGTGATGAAGATAATAATGACTATAGACTTTTGATGGATTTTGAAGATGATGATTTCTTGGATGCTTTAGATGAAGATAATCTTTATGAAAAAATCTCTAAACTCAAAATCTGTTTAGAAGAAAAGAATATGATTATAGATACTCTGACATTCCAACTTGCTGAAAGAGAAAAACACAATGAAAAACTAGAATGTGAAATTGTGGGTCTAAGGAAAGATATTGAGAAAACAAAAGCTCTCAATCTTAGATTTGCTAAAGGATCAGAAACGTTAGATGAAATTATCAAAGTGCAAAGTTCTCCCCTGATAAAGACAGATCTTGGATATACTGAAGCTCAGAAGTCGCCAACCTCCACTAAAAGCTATCTTGATGCAGCGAAGAGCAGTGAACAGTTTGACAATCGTCAGCAAAGGCATAAAGCAGATCACCAAGAAAATCGAGTTCAATCTACTTCAAGGATGAACATAAGCTACAACCAACCTCAGGTAAATCATACTCAATCTACTTCAAGAATGAATGTCAATGCAAACGACAATGACCAGGGCAGTAGATTTGATAATCGCAGGAAATTCTTTAATGGCCAATGTTTTTCATGTCATAACTTTGGACACAAAGCTTCTCAATGTGTTTCTTACAAGAGCATCATGACTAGAGAAGCATGAAATCAAAGGAATGTGACAGGGATCATGAAAAGGACCTACAATAAATTTTCGCTTCTTGAAAATGAAATAGAATGCTCTATCTGCAACAACTTCGATCATGAAGATTTTGAATGCAGGAGTAAATTTCGATAAACATCTCAGAAGGAGAAAACTTCATTGAGTCCCAAAATATGGAGAAAGAAAGAACTGTAAACAGAAAGATGTGGTATAGCCTTGTATGCAGAAGGACAAGAAAATCAGTGGTACATCGACAGCGGATGCTTGAAACACATGATAGGTGATAAAGAAAAACTTTAGTCATACAATGCCTTAGAAAAGGAAAAGAAGGTCTCATTTGGAAATGACACTCCTGCTGTCATAAAAGGTAAAGGGTCTATTCTCTTAAAAGAAAAGGTTAAAGCTAGGAATGTTATGTATGTTGACAGTCTAAAGCATAACCTATTGAGTGTTAGTCAAATGTGTGATCAAGGAAATGAAGTAGTTTTTCGATCAAATGGATGTGTTGTTCGTGAGCTTGATACATGAGAAACCGTGATCAAAGGCATAAGAACTCCAAACAACTGATACATACTCAAGGGAGGACAACAACAATGCTATCTAAGAAAAATGATGAACATTGTTTATGGCACCGAAGATTGGGGCATTTAAGCTTCCCTCAAATAAGGAAAGCATGCAAATACCAGGTTGTTCGTGATCTTCTTGATATCAGCATTCCAGAAAATACAATATGCAAATCATGTCAATTTGGTAAGCAAACCAAAGCACATTTCCTTGAGAAGGAAGGATCAACTAGTAAGCCTCTTGAACTTGTTCATACTGATTTATGTGGTCCATCAAGGAAAAAGTCACCTCGTGGAGAGGAATATTTTATATTATTCATCGAGGATTTTTCCAAAATGTGTTGGATAGGACTTCTAAAGCATAAAGATGAAGCATCTGAAAAGTTCAAAGCCTTCAAAGCCTTGGTTGAAATTGAATCAGATTGGAAAATCAAATGCCTCAGATCTGATCGAGGAGGGGAATTGACCTCGAATGAATTCTTCGACTTTTGTGAAGAACATGTAATAAAAAGAGAATTCTCCACCGCAAGGACTCCTCAGCAAAATAGAACTATTCAACAAATGGCTCGTGCCATGCTAGATGAGTCTGGAACTCCTACAACCTTCTGGGGTGAGGCTGCATTTGCTACTGTCACTATCCTCAACAAAGCAAACGTTTGGGTAAACAACACTCAAACTCCACATGAACTTTGGTATGGTAAGACTCCTACTGTAAAATACTTAAAAGTTTTTGGAAGCAAATGTTACATCAAAAGGAAGGATGAAAAACTTGGCAAGGTTGAACCCAGAGCAGATGAGGCATTCTCCTTAGTTACTCTTCCTGAAGTAAAGGATATAAGTGTTATAATAAAAGACTTGGGAAAATTATTTAAAGTATTGATGTTGTGGTTGATGAAGCAGGCAAAAATCCAAAGCGGGTAAAAACCGAAGATTGTGGAGAAGATAAGGATTATCCTTCCACATCAAGTCAAACAATTCTGAAGAAGAAGAAACCAATGAAGCACCAGAAGAATAGATGGTGGCAGAAGAAAAGACTCCATCCAAATATGTTCAGAAAAAATCATCCAGAGACTCAAATTTTTGGGTAGAAAGAGGCGGGTGTGCAGACAAGAAGAACTATTACAGAAGCTTCAAGCTATCTAGCATTGCTTTCCTCCATTGAACCTCAAAATGTAAATGAAGCATGCAAATATGAATGTTGGGTCAAGGTGATGAATGAAGAACTTGAACAAATTGAAAAGAATAATACTTGGGAATTAATTCCTAGACCTCATGTTAAGAATATCATAGGAACCAAATGGATATTAAAAAATGAGCTGAATGAAAATGGTGAACTCATCAGAAATACGGCCAGACTTGTTTGTAAGGGATATGCTCAACAAGGAGGTATAGACTTTGAAGAAACTTTTACACCTGTTGCTAGACTTGAAGCCATAAGAATGTTCCTTGTTCTTTCTAGCTTTTAGAAATTCAAAGTATACCAAATGGATGTAAAATCTGCCTTTCTTAATGGAGACTTAGAAGAAGAAGTATATATTGAGCAACCAGACGAATTCATCCTTGGAAATAATCCAAAACTTGTTTGCAGACTTAGAAAATCTCTCTATGGTCTAAAACAAGATCCAAGAGCTTGGTATTACTGTTTTTACAAATACCTCCATCAACAAGGGTTCTCAAAAGGATCAGCTGATAGCAATCTATATACAAAGATTGATAATGATAAATGGCTAATAATTGTAGTATATGTTGATGATATAATTTTTGGTAGCAATGAAGAAGCCACGAGTCAAAACTTTGCTTTGGTGATGCAACAAGAATTTGAAATGTCCCTACTTGGTGAGCTCACATATTTTCTTGGCCTACAAGTTCAACAAAATAAAGATGGTATTTTTCTATCACAAACCAAGTATCTCAAGCAAATCTTGAAAAAATATAGCATGGAAGAATCCAAACCAGTATGTACCCCCATGGTAACAGGATGCAATCCCAACTCAAATGATGAATCAACAGCAGTACATCAACTAACCTATAGATCCATGATTGGCAGTTTGCTTTATCTAATAGGTACCCGACTAGACATCATGCATGCAGTGGGAATAGTTGGAAGATTCCAAGCAAATCCAAAGGAATCACACCATCAAGCAGTCAAAAGGATCTTCAAATATCTTCAAGGAACTCAGAATTTTGGTTTATGGTATCCTAGGGATATAGATCTTACACTTCATGCATATATAGATGCAAATTGGGCAGGTAGCATGGATGATAGAAAAAACACTAGTGGTGGTGCATACTATATGGGTTCCATATTAGTGTCTTGGTTTAGCAAGAAACAAAGTTTAGTTGCATTATCTACAACTGAAGCAGAATATGTGGTTACTGCATCTTACTGCACACAACTCCTTTGGATGATGCAAACATTGCAAGACATTCAGATCACATGTACTCCACCCATCTCCATTCTATGTGATAATACAAGTGCAATCAATATTTCAAGGAATCCAGTCATGTATTCCAAGACCAAGCACATACCCATCAAATATCATTTTCTACGTGAACAAGTGCTTGAAAAAAAGGTCAAATTGGAGTATGTTCCCTCCAAAGAACAGGTTGCTGATATATTCACCAAACCACTGCCCAGGGAGACATTTGAATATCTCAGGCAAAAGCTGGGAGTAGTTGATGCATCATCTTGCTGTTGAAACTTATCTGTTTTAGAGAAAAGTGGTTGTACGAGAGTTTCATGAAGCATATCCACGTACATATGCCAATTGCTATGGATACAGGCATGTATATGATGGGTTGAAGAAAAACCATGGATGAAAGGAGTCTGATATGGTCTAACAATTATCATCTGGCACATGTTCAGGGGGAGCATATACTTATAGTAATGCATTGTTGGCATTATCTTAGAAGATCTTGGTACAAATTCTTAGTTGCTTTTGATTCAGGTGGAATAGGTTCAGGGGGAGATCATGGTTGCTGGTGATGTTTGACAGATGTTGCTGATGATAGTTGTTGATAACTATCATAGTCTTGTTTCAGATAATTTGGTCTCTATGTCATGTATAACCTTTAATATCAAGGTCATGAAATGACCTATTTTGTTTCCCCACTATGCATGGGATGGATGATGTAATGTTCTTGTTTTGTCATGTATAAACATTTGATATATCCCCACTTGGTTGGGGAGATAGATGTATGTATGAATCATTGGTGATAGGAAGGTCATTTATGATGTATGTATAAAGTCATCTTTTTACAAACCTTGCCTATATTCAGGGGGAGCATGGACAACAGACTTCAGCATATCAGAGAATTCAACATGTACTCAGGGGGAGCATAACCCTTTGCCCTTGATGAAAAAGGGGGAGAGTGACTTGGGGTTGCCATCAAGTCCAAAGGGGGAGATTGTTGGCATTATGATACAGATTTGACACTATGACATAGGTGTTGTCCTTGATGGAAACTCACACAGATGACAGATCATAGTTCAGGATCATAGAATGAAGAAAGAGAGGTATATGCAGGTTCCCCATTGTTCAAGTCGCGTCTACATGCGGGTTCGAAAAACAAAATATGCGTACAACGTAAACACACACTTTCATGCAAAGAAAGGCACGTACTTGTTGGAAAACTTAGTTTTGGTCTGTGGTATTTGGTCCATGATATTTTGATCCATGGTATTGGTCCAAGGTATCCTGTCCGAAGTGTTGATCCCAGGTATTTGGTCCAAGGTATTGCTTCTAAGTGGTTTTGGACCATGGTATTGAGTAAGGCCTAAGACTATAAAAGGAGGAGAAGATCATTAAAGCAAAGGCACTCATGAATTGAATATCTAATGAAGAACAATATCTAGAATACAGGTTATTGGGTTATGGTGCACAACTGGATCTAGTCAAGAATGAACCTGAGCGCTTGATGAAGGATAATTTCAATTGATGGGTCAAGATCTTAAGGATTGAAGAGAAGTACCTTTGTGTGGTTGATCTTTTATCTGAATAACTGACGCATGTTAAATATGATGATCTGGGTATAACTGATGTTTGAAATTGTTGTAAAGTTTAAATCATAATTTACAGATCTGTACGTAGGTTCACTTTAGCAAAGGCGCGTATAAATGTTGGTTCTACATATCCAAACAGCGTATACATAGGATCACCTTGGGAAAATAGTGTATGTACGTAGGTTCAACATATTGAAGTAGCGTATACCTAATAAAATATGCTTTAGTTACTTTTGTTTGTTGTTGCAGTGCTCTGGGTTCTGGTTACTGTTACTGTATTCTTGTTACAGCATTATGAGAAGTGATTTAGTTTTGGTTGGTGCAAAGGAGATTGATTGATGTAGATATATTTGATGTTTGATTGATGATGTTGATGGATCTAGTGTGAAAATTTATGAAACGTGGTCCCTGGAAGAAAAGAAAAGGTTGTAGTCTTCTATAGGTCAGCACCTACGTACTAGTAAATACTCAGCTATTACAAGAGCTAGGGGGTTGTAGCTCCCTTCCAGGAGAAGCTAGAGAATGAGAGAAGGTTGTAGCCTTCTGCAGGTTGAAGCCTGCGTACTGGTATAAGATTGCACCAGTACAGAAAAATTGTAAAAAGAAGTTTCTTATTAAAAGAAGATAGAGACGATTGCAGCAGGTGGTTTTCACCCACATCAGGTTTCCACCTTATATCTTGTGTTCTTGTGTGTGATTGTCTGCTCTGTTATTACTGTAGCTGGTTACTGTTTATATGGTTTTGATGAACAGATTAAAGATCAACATATGATGAATTAACTAAATTATAAGTCTATAGGGTATATGCTAGTTGCCTTAAATACAGTTGCGTATATATGCAAGTTTCATTAACTGAAGTAGCGTATATGAATCAGATTGTGAAATGAAATATTATTGACTTCATAATACTGATTCACCGC
>APFE030301409.1:30092-40200 GCA_000404065.3 Pinus taeda
AAATTAAAATTAAATAAAATATTTAAATATATCCTTCCCTGTTGGGAGATAAACCTGTGATCTCTAAATCATGCGTTGACGAAACTCATCCCCCAACGCGATGTCATTCCCATTTATGTAGCCTTCATCCAACTGGCGCGGTGTTAAGACTTGTCTGTCCTGGTATCAACCTGCGCTAAATAGAATTACATCCATACAGAAAAAGAATTGCCGAGGCTGAGGAATTGTTCTATTGTCGGAATCTCGGTAATTTTTTTATTTTTATTTTTTTACAATAATTTTATTCGAAGTATGGTGAAAGTGGATTCACTATTATCAAAATTTGAATTGCCGAGGCTGAGGAATTGTTCTATTGTCGGAATCTCGGTAATTTTTTTATTTTTATCTTTTTACAATAATTTTATTCGAAGTATGGTGAAAGTGGATTCACTATTATCAAAAAATTTTGAAGCATTTAAAATTTTGAAGTTCAATAATTATATTTTGGATTTACAAAAATTTCACGAAATTTTACCAAAATCTTGCCGATGTTTCCGGTAAAAATGCCGTATTAACTTTAATCAAAACCGGCAACGGCTCACGGGAATTCTAGAAAAGTGGTTTTTCGGGAAAACTGTCACGTCACTTTCATTCCTGTACTCATTCGCTTATTAAATTTCAATTCACAGCCACGACTTGATGGAAGAAAACAAATAATTAACATTTTCTAATCTTAAAATAATACAAAGATACTTCATTTGGTGAGTAAATCTGTGGTTATGAAAGAATACATGTAGAAAACACAAGTTGTGTCATCTGATTGAACACCCTTCTAACCTCTTTTCGTACCCTTTCAAGTATTACCACATGAGACAAAGCATGTATACATAATTGCCTTCCACAGGCCTTAGGAAATATCAAAATCACTTGAATCTAGCCTTATACAAACCTATGATCATCTTGTTGTTATAGTACATCATGAATAATGATTGGGGGGATTATTTTTTGATATTTAAGATGGGAAACTACTGAGAGTGGGAGGGGGGGGAGGGGGGTGAATCAGTAATTTAATTCTTTATTTGTGCTCAACTTAATCTTCTTCTTATGCAGTTGATGATTTATGTTTATGCTCAATAGTTATTGTATTCCTTTTGCAGATTTTAAGGAGAGTCGTTTCCTGATATGTTTATTAAGAATTCAAAGCATTCAAACAACATACAAGAATCAAACACATGAAGACACCATATATAAGTGGAAACCATGAAGGGAGAAAACCACAAACTTTAGGCCGAAAGTGATGTGAAGGCAAGTTGCTACTCCTTTTTACATCAAATTTTTGTAGGCTCCAACCTACAGGAGGCTGCTACCTCAACGAGCTTCAACTCCCACTAGTTTTCTGCAGGCTACAACCCACAGGAGGCTCCTATATCAACATGCTACAATATGTTCTTTTTCAAGCTGCAACATAGAAAATCACAGATATTTCTCAAGTCACAAGTGCTGGTTACCTCATATCCAATTATGTTGTCAAGTTTTTTGTTGAAACACTCTTTCTCTTCACTCTTCTACCACTTCTCATTCTTTGTCTGATGCAAACCATTCCCATAAAAAAAAGAACACAAGTTTCATTCCACATTGCCTATTTTATAAGTAGGCCCTCTTGGTTGTTTGTATTCTTTGTAGGAATATGAAATGAAACATAGTCTCTTAGACTTCAAAAACTGCTCACAAGCTTGTCCTTTCATTTTCAGTTTAGAAAATTGTTTGTAATAAAAAAATAGAGTTGAATTAACAACTCATTCATAGCTAATTACAAGACACAAATCAGATTTGGATTATCTACATTAATTGTTCAAACAATTATATGTATTCTAGCTCTTGTCTCAATGTTTAGCTTTCACATTGATTAGCATAGCCTTTGTACTTCACATCACTTTCAACCTTCATATTCATCATTCAATGTTAATGCACATTTTTCATTCAACATAAATTATCACTATTGTGCTTAGTGACACCAATAAAATTTATCGACATTAATCAATCAACTTAATCTTGACATCAATGCCAATATTACCAACAATCTCCCCCTTTGGCATTGATGGCAACTCATTCGTCCTCCTCCTTTTGTCCTGAAAGATATTTCTCCTTGTTGGACTTTCTCCTTGTTGGCCATAACCTCTGATTATTTCTCATTGCTTCCCATAACCTCTGCTTACATCCCCCTTTGATATCAATTGCAAGGGGTTATAAATGTCTTGTAGCCTGTAAAAGCATCCTTAGTGTAGCTATCATCATTTCATTAATGATCTATAACCTCTAATGTATTGTTTTGCATAAACAATGTTAACATTATCATTGAATGAATGCCACTCTAAATGGCTTATTAGGGCTTGTGCAGATTGAAGATTGCTCCAAAATGAATGTTGCTCCATATGATATATAAATGCTGCTTCAAAGACGCTCAATATTAGCACTGCAACACATTTTTGTGAGAAAACTCTAAAAGAATAAGCTTGTTGCAATACCTTTGATGTGCAAGCTGGTCACTACTGTAGCCAACTTCACAAAACTCTTCAATTTGTTGCCAGTCAACGTGTCAATGAAACTAAGCAATGGTGCCTTTTTCCTCTTTTGTAGAACTCCTTGTACCAAAGCACACTTCTTCAACTAAACAATGATCCAAGAGTATGCCATAACATAAGGCCAATGCAATTATAGTCGAACTTTGAATCCCTTTATTAGGTTTGTAATGTTTCCTAACCTACTTCAATACGACTGATTATGATGCAGGAATATCACATTACCAATCTAATGCCTCAATCATGCTAGGATACTTGTAAAACAAATTATTGTCCATCACATAGGCTTGAGTATTTTTTTTTTCGAAAGACAGCCTGTACCTTTATCCAAACCTTATTAGTATATCAAGTTACCAGAGATAGTCACAAATTTTGGGAAATTAATGAAAAAACATCTAGATCTATCTTCTACTCAAGAAGGAATGCATTTACACAGCCTTTTCTTTCTCCACAAAGTATGTCTATACAAGATTTGAAAAGTATGTTTGATACAATGCTAACATAGCTTGGGAGTATTAAGGTGAGGAGAAGGAGTGTTGGTCTAGGGTTAAGCCATGGATGGAGTTAGGGCATAGGAGCCGAGAGTAAACTGCAGGCAGGAGGCTTGCGGGGCCAAGATTGCGATAGGAGTTTGTACAGGAGGCGGACGGCTAACCATGACAGACTCGAGGTCGTCAGACACGGAAGTACTGTGGAGGACAAGGGGAAGGCGACAGACATAAAAGCTTTTCGGGACAGGGAAACCCTTATGCACATGACCGCCATCAGAGAATTGCATCCAGTGGTGAAACAAAGTTTTGCTTGAGGGTTAGATGCGCTACCGCCTTCTACCCATGACACGCGATCGAAGCCAGAACTGTGAAGGGAGTTTTTACCGCAAAGCAGTTACCTAGGAACAGACAGGTAGAATATGGTCAAACCAAGCGATTCTGTTGATCTGGACCCCGAGCCTGGGGATATCTTATCGGTCTGGGGTCTGGAGTTAACAGACCAGAACATCGAAAGATATATTCATCCAGCTGGATGATCAGGGAGGAAGAAAGAGGCTCAGAAGCGGTTTGGAAGCAGAGTAAAACCCTAGGGCTCTTGGAGGAAAGCCTAGGACTGTTGTATCTAGAAAGCTGGGAAGGGAAGAAGAAGCAATAGGAGAAACTGTCCTTGTCGGAGCATGGAGCGATGACAAATGATACTTTCCAAGTAAGTTTTGATCCTTCCCGCCCTCACAGTCATTTTTATTCAGGAGGGTTAGAGGACACTGTGATTAGTTGTGGACTCAGAAGCAATGAGGAATGGAGCACAGGCCAAACGGTGGGGGTAGGGTTTGGTCTAGAAGAGACAGAGCCGAGCTTGACTTAGGCTCATGTGTCTAACAACCCTCACACACTCAGACGAAACAAGATACAACATCAAAATTTGGTCATAGGGGCCGGAATTGCTGGTGTGATTGAAATTATAGAAGGGTTGACAGAGGATTAGAAGGCAGTTGGGGAAAGTCTAACGAAAGAAAGGGGAATCAAGTTGATAGAGGCAGGGGAAGGGAGTGGAAGTGGGAAGGCAGAACAGGTGGCAGACAAGGCACTTGTAGTTGGGGCAAAAGCCACAAATCTAGCAGGAGGAAGGTTGGTTGGAGGGCGCCGAGAAACAAGAGAAGAAGGGAGTGCAGGAACGCTCCCAGAAGTACCAGCAAATGTGGAAACAAACTCACAGAATAGGGAGGAATGGATATGACAGAGGCAGGAGGGGGAGAAGAGGAAAAAGCACAAAATAATCAAAAGAAAGGAAGTTGTTGCAAATATGGTCCTTGGAATGGACGTTAAAATTGATGAGGCCATGGAAGTTGTGGACTTAACCCTAGTAGGAAGGGCTTAAGGCAAGAAATACTCTGGCAATTTCATTTAGGAATGGACCTCAAAAAGCTGGACGGCAGTGCCAGACATTGTCTTTCAAGTCACGACATTGGAAAAAGGTTGGTTTATGGTCAAGTTCAAAAGGAGAGAAGCAGTGGAATGGATTCTAGAGAGGAATTGGTTGTTCAGGAGACACCCAATTTACTTCAAAAAATGGAATCCAATGTTTGATGCACAGAGAGAAAGGGTGGACGAATTAGCTGTATGGGTCCGCATGCCCGGACTCCCACCGTTTTTCTAGGTAGAATCTATTTTCAAAGCCATTGGGAACCACCTTGGAAAATTCATGAAGGCAAACATGTCATTCCTGCAAACAAGAGACCAGGGGATGGCTCGTATCCTGGTAAGTTTAAACCCTCAGTCTGGTTTGGCAGAGGAGATTCATTTACAATACAAAGATTTCAAGTACATGCAACAATTAGATTATGAACACTTGTCATTCAGATGCCACATGTATCACATTTATGGACACCTGGCAAAAGAGTGTTTGATGTGGTTTAGGCGTCAAAGGAAGCAGAGGAAGGCAGAGGCAGGGGTAGCAGAAGAGGAGGAATCAAAAGGAAGGAAACCAAAAAGTATTATGGGCGAAGATCAGATGGATATAGACAGGCAACATGAGGACTTAGTAGAGCACATGGAGGTGCAGGGAGAAGGTTATCTTGGACCTCAGGCCCCTCAGCAGCAATAGGGATCTAAACAAGATCAGGAACCAGCAGCAGAAAATCCCGGGAGCCTCATTATCACACCGGAGGATACGGGTCCTGCCTTAACCCTACCTTCTTTTACTCTTGCATTTTCTTTGAATTTTTCTGAATCAGTGCCTCGTCCTTCCAGGCATTAGAACATTGTTATTCCAATTTCAAGTATTGTAAACAATCAATTGGAGAGCATCATTACATCTATCCCTGAGTTAGATCTGAACCATAAGAATGCAAGGGGTAAGGTGGCCCAACTCTTGTAGAGACACTAGCTACAAAACCATCCTACAACCTCAGACCCCGCGAGAAAAAGCCCCCTCCATGGGAGGTAGTGGGGGGAATTGATATGCAAATCCCCCAAGCAGGGGACGGCAAGGTGAGAGGGAGGGTAACCATTTTGTCAAAAGCTCAATTAAGAGCCAAAATAGATATAGAAGATGGGACGCATATGTCCGTCTCCGGGGTGCTTAGAGCAGCGAAATCCCCACTTGAGGTGATCCAATGATCATCCTCTCCCTGAATTGTCGGGGCTTAGCCAGTAACCCTAAGAAACTGGCCCTAAAAGAAGTTATTCGAATCCACAATCCGGATATCCTATTGCTCCAAGAAACGTTGGGAGCAGGAGAAGAAGTCACAAAATCTCTATCTAAAATTATGCTTGGTTGGAGCATCCAGTCACTGGATGCCAAAGGCCGCTCTAGGGGACTAGCTTTGGGAGTAAAAGAAGGAAAATTCAAAGTTCTCAACACCTGGGGGTTGGACCAGGCGATGGGGATTTAAATCTACTCCCTAGAGCTATGCACTAATCTAGTGATCCTCAATATTTATGGACCATGCCAAGGAAGAGTTCATTTCTAGAAAAACCTCCGCTTTAAGTCTCTTTTCGATAACCTGAATCTGGTGATCCGGGGCGATTTAAACTTCTCTCTAGGCACAACTAAAACCTGGGGTCCTTCAGCCCGAGAAGACTCGCTATAGGACTTCTTCACCAAACTCGTTAGAGAGAATAAGCTACTGGACATAAACTTACTGAAGCTAAGGCCTACCTGGAGGAACAGGAGAACAAGGGAAGATCGAGTGGCCAAAAGACCAAATCGTTTTCTCCTAAGAGAGGAGGTAGCGACAAAGATCCCAACTTTTCGACAGTGGGTGGGCGAAGTAGGGGACTCAGATCATCTGCCAGTCCTGCTAGAGTTAAAAAAGCACCCCAAACTTCCGGCAGCTCCCTTTAAATTTAATCCTGCTTGGTTAATGGAGGAATCCTATAACTCTCTTTTTAAAGAAACCTGGAGACCAATGAGGGCAAGAGAGACCGGGGATAAAGCCTTCCTATTTATGGAGAACCTAAAACATCTTAAAAAGGCCACGATGGCATGGGCTAGATCAAAGAAATTGAAAGAAGATGAAGACCTAATCCAAATAGGGAAGGACCTAGAAATGTTTGAAAGCCCAGAAGCTGATGGATATGAAACATAGGAAAAAGGGATAGGATCACGCAGCTGGAATCCCAAAGGCGCAAAATACTCTTAGTAAGAGAAGAACAATGGCGCTTGAAAAGTAGAGCCATCTGGCTAAGGGTTGGGGATGAAAACACCAAATTATTCCAAAATTATGCAAAAGGAAGGAAGAACATGAACACCATTTGGTCCTTAAAGGCAGAAGGAGGAAGACAAGCAAAAAACTTTGAGGAACTTTCACAAATGGGAGGAAGACACTTCCAAAATTTATTTACAGCTCCTGCGGAAGTATCACTAGCATAAGTGATCCGAACAGCGCAGACTTACCCTTGTTATGTGGATGATGGGGATTCTATGGAGCTCATGGGGGAAGTCACGAGGGGGGAGGTTGAAGGAATCATAAAATCTATGCCGAAGGACAAGAGCCCCAGACCAGATGGCTGGACAGTGGAGTTGTTTCAACATTTTTTCGAGCAGACTGGAAGTGAACTGACTAAAGTGGTAGAAGATTACAGAAGTAAAGGTGCAATCTATGCCCCTTTTAATTCAACATTCATAGCCCTCATCCCAAAGAAGGAAGAACCAACCTCTTTCAAGGATTTTAGACCGATCTCCCTTTGTAATTGTATCTACAAAATTATAGAAAAGGTGATCATTGTCAGACTAAAGCCTTTATTATCCAGGCATATATCAAAAGAAAATTTTGGTTTCCTGGATAGAAGGCAGATCCATGAGGCGATTGGTGTGGCCCAGGAAACCATTTATAGAATCAAACAAACAAAAAGCAAAGGAGCAGTAGTGGAAATTGATCTATCTAAAGCTTATGACAGAATTAGTTGGATGTACCTTCATATGCTCTTCACTCATATGGGGTTTCAATTTAATTTTATAAATTGGGTCATGGGGTGTTTGACCAATGTCAGTTTTGCGCTGTTAATTAATTGAGCGACATCCTCTTTCTTTCAAGGAAAAAAAAGGCTAAGACAAGGTTGCACTCTTTCACCTCTTCTCTTCCTCCTAGTGGCTGAAGGTCTCAACCAATTGCTTTTAGAGGCCAAAAGAAAAGGTGAAATTCATGGAGTGGAGGTGGATGTCAACTTGTATATAACCCATCTTCTGTTTGTGGATGACATCCTCCTTTTCAGTAATAGAAGAAGGAGCGAAACAAAGGAATTAAAAAATTTCTTGGACCTATTCCTTAAGGAAACGGGCATGCAAGTGAACAAGGAAAAATCCCATCTGTTGTTGGAAGGATTCAACAAAATGGAAGCACTAAAGATAACTGAAGATCTGCCCTTTGAAGAGCGGAATTTAGAAGACAACTTTAAGTATTTGGGTTTTTTCCTAAAGCTGAACTCATACAAGAAACATGATTGGTTCTGGCTAGTAGCAAAAATATAATCGAGGATCACTCACTGGAGCTACAAATGGATGTCTAGAGCAGGTAGACTAATTCTTATCAAATCAGTCCTTTTGGCTATACCTGTTTACTAGGCAACTCTAACATGGGTTCCGAAAGGAATTCTGGAAAAAATTAGAAGAGTTTGCAACATATTTCTCTGGGCAGGATCCATGGAGGAGTTGGTATTGCCATGGGTGGCATGGGATAAGGTGGCAAGGCCGAAGGAGTGGGGTGGATGGGCAATTAAAGATTTAATAGCCTTTGGACAGTCTCTAGCAACAAATTTGGGATGGAGATTAATTAAGATGGAGAACCTGTGGGCAATGGTTGTCAAGAGGAAATATATCGACCCCATCCCTATGGAGGATTGGATCAGGAATCCAAATAGGAAGAAAGGAAACACTTCAATGGTGTGGAAAGCCACCTTAGATGCTTTCAATATCATTGAACAAGGCTTGTCATGGCAAGTAGCGAATAAAGAACAAGTCAGGATAGGGAAGGACCCATGGGTGGGATACAATGAAGGATACTCTCTCTCCCTGGGACTCATAAATCAACTAGACATCAGAGGCATCCAGTACATAAGCCAAATCTAGAAAAATGGCCACTCTACCATATGGGGAAAAGCCTGGTTAACAGGGGCATACTTAAATCTTAATCTACATTAGAGGGAGGAATGACACAATTTCACAAAGGAACTGTCTAGATCAAATGTCAAGCTAAGAGATAGACCAGACCAATTGGTATGGGCACATGCAGACATGAGCTCTTACTCTCATAAACAAGACTATAAATATCTCATGTCAAGGAAAGGTTGGGGGATCCAAGATTGGTGGGTTAGTTCAATATGGAAGCTTCAATGCCTAGCCAAAGCTAGGATGTTCTTTTGGTGCATTCTCCAGAGAAAGGTGCAAACTTGGGATACATTACAGAGGAGATACAAGTTAGGGCCAGGGAGATGCGCCTTATGCAAAAATGATGTAGAAACAATCCAATCTCTTTATAGAATGCTCATACACAAAGGATGTATGGCATGAAGTAGGGAGACTGATCCAGAAGAGGGTGTCCTGGGAAGGGGAGTTACTAGTAGAAGTATGGAATAATTGGTGGAAGAATAACCCGGAAGGAAATTTGGGGAATCTACCTCTAATCATTTCCTGGGGTGTCTGGTTAGCTCAAAACAACAATATTTTTAAAGAACAAAATCCCTCAGCTAGAAATACTTTGGTAGGATGCACAACAATATACTCAAGCATCCCAAAGCCAATCCGGGAAGCATGCATTCGCCCTGTTAGAGAGGAGAAAATTAAGGAAAGAACCCCATGGGCCTACTTTGATGGGGCATCCGATCAAAACAAAAAATGTGGGGCGGGATTGGTGATACACCTAAATGATCACAGTGTAGAAATTCCCATTGTAGATCAATAGATTATGCAATATACTAAAGCAAAATACAAGAGCTACTTCTACAACAAACTTTGCAAAAGCTTAATTGAATATGAGCAAGATCAATTAGAACACATATAACTGAGAATGAGAAATCAATCGCACATAACATAGAGGAAATAACCCGGGGAAAGCCTCAGCTTAAAACCCCAATCTCTGTATTATCATATAAGTGGAAATATGTTCAAGTTACAAAAAGAATCAGCTCTCAAGCTATCCTGCTCTCTCTGCAATAAAAAACAATACAACATAACATAGAAGAAATAACCTGAGGAAAGCCTCAGCCTAAAACCCCAATCTCTATATTATCATATAAGTGGAAATATGTTCAAGTTACAAATGTAGGTTTTAACCCCATACAGAAATTACCTGCATACGAATTCTAAATCACAGGAAAAATAAAAATGCGAGAGCATAACACATAAAACACATATACACAGAGATTTCCCACTGGATCTCAAAACCGAGGCTACCAGCTTTATTTTTCATTATATTCCTTTCAATGTTACAATACATATTTATACATGTCGAAGCATCCAATACCATGGACCGAAAACCATCACGTCCAAAACCATGTGTGAAAAACATGCAAAAAACCATAGGTAGGTCCGCCCAACCTAATATAGGTCCAAAAACAAAA
>APFE030301410.1:1454-25932 GCA_000404065.3 Pinus taeda
AGTGTGGAGAAGTACAAGGCAAGATTTGTTGCCTGAGGCTTTTCACAGATAGAGGGGATCGATTATGAGGAGACCTTTACACCTGTCGCAAGGTATTCTTCCATACAGATGATTCTTGCTCTCTCAACGCAGATGGGATGGCACATTCATCAGTTGGATGTGAAGACTGCGTTCCTTCCTAGAGGTTGGAGGAAGGAGGATGCTACTTCAGCGGAGGTAGTGGATGCCATTGGTTACCAGCAGTTGGTGGAGTTGCATGTGTGCAGGCTCAAGACAGGCACATCGGGATATGGATTGGATGAGGTGAAGCTATGTGGCTTCATGGATGTAGATTAGGCAGGGAGCTCAAGAGGCCAAGTATATGGCAGCAAGGACATCAGGTACCATCATATCAGAGATTGTGTGCAGCGGAGGATCATGTTACTTTCGTACATTCCAACGGAGGATCAGGATGCTGATATTCTGACGAAGGCTCTCACCAGGAGCAAATTCGAGTCCCACCGAGGCAGGATAGGGGTTGTTGATAATCCATATCTTGTCGAGAGGGAGTGTTGAGATTGCAACAGATGATGGAGCTTAGTGAAAAGAGTCGCCTTCACTAAGTGGGCCCGCAGGCTATTTTTGGCGCAAGTCTATTTTTAGACTATGTCTATTTTTAGACATATGGATCATGTCTATGGATTGCAGGTTGCTGTTTATGGATGATTGATCAAGTTGGAAAAATAGATGGACTTCTATTTTTGATGAAAGTGTGAGTGATCACAGTGTGAGTGATCAAGTCTATTTTTAGACTCGCTGTCAAAAATAGAAAAGTCAAATATTATTATCTCACAATAATATTTGGACTATAAACTTTGTCTTATTCTCTTGGAGCACTTCAGTTCGAGCTACGGATGTGGCACATGCAATTGCATGAAGGAAATACGTGGTTCTTATGGGTTAGTTGAATATTTTCATGCATGACTTCAGTTAGAACTCAAGTGAGTTGAGTTTAGTGGACTGGAGGTGCAGTTGATGGAGTTGTGTTCAGTTTAGCTTTGTTAAACTGGTTGTATTTAGTCTAACTGGCGAATAGACTAGAGATGAGTTGGGTGAATTAGTTATTAATTAATTCACAAGTTATTAACTCATAATACAACTAATGAATACATCAGTTAACTCAGTTGCATGTCGGTGCATGTTCAGTTCAGCAGGGACAGGTGTTAGAGGATCAGATTGCTATCAGTTGTGACTATAGCTGTGCATGATGATTTGCACAATCAATGGGATTGAGTTTCCAATGAGGATTGCGTGATATATCCAAGGCAAATACGTTTTTGCTTCAGCCATTCATCAGTATTCTCTTGCAGGTATTGAGCAGTGGAGGCAGGCAAGCAGGGGAGGAGATTTGAGCCAGTGATTGATTCAGATCTGAGCTGTATTGTGTGTAACAGAGGTGGAGATACTTGTGAGAAGTATTATGTTGTGTAATGTTACATGACTCAATCATTAATATACAGATAGTTGTGGTTTTTAGCGAGATGCTTTCCCCGGGATACATACTGTGTTAATGTGTGAATGCTCTTGATGTTTTATTGTTATTGATGGTGCTATATTGATGATCAACGTAGAGGAGCTTATGTATTGTGTATGTTTTCCGCAATAGTACATGATCAGGATAATCTCTGTTGAATATGTGTTAAATTATTCAAAATTTCTACACAAAGAGTTCATCTTCTCTGCAAATAGAGGCTTTGAAAACACTATTGTATAGGAGATTATAGATGTAGGTGAGGGCAAAACTTCAGATATGAGGTTTAGGGAAAACTCTATGATTTTTTTGTTGTGCATTTGCACTTTTGTAGTGTACTGTGAGTTGAATTATGTAGAGCCAGGGAATTTGGAGCTTGAAAGAGAAGGTTGCCGTTAGCAATTTCTCCAACAAGCTAAATCTTCCCAAGGATTACAAATTCTTGTAATGAGATTTTGGTATGCTTTTAATTAATTTTCATTTCATGTGCCCTATTGTTTGGGATGTAAATTAATCATTTTGTTGCCAAAATTTCTCTGATTGATTTTAATTTATGTTCTAAATAGTGTATTGCATTCTGATATTGAGCACTATTGTCATAACAATTTTTTTATGCTATTGAGGTTTTGTAGGAGCTATTTCTAAGGGACATAACAAATTTAGAATTAATATGAATTCATTGAAATAGGAACATATTGGGCAATAACTATTTATTGTTTAAATACATTCCCATTTTGTTTTCTCTTTCATTAATTGAATGAACTACTTTTTTAATTAATGAAGATTATATAATGAATTCAATCATATAAACAATATTTTTCCCCTAGTTAGTTAGTTCATATGCTCTCTAATTGAGAGAAGGTTATCCTTTCCCAATTAGAGATATGATTAGTTTTTACTTTCATCATAAAGTAAATCTACATTTAGATTTAATTCTGCATTTTTAGAAGTCCCCTTACACAGGGGCAGAACTTAGCTGTGGTTTGGCTGAGCCATAGAGTTGGCTTAAAGATCACTTTCGTGCAAGAGCTTTGTAAGAGGGAAGATCTGATTTCTCTTTTTCTATTGGAAAATAATAGACATACTATAAGCCAGCAGAGAGGGAGAGAGGGTAATTGGAACCAATTGAACCAGTCATAACCACTACATCAAACGAATAAGAGATTAGTTGGAGCTCTGACCAGGTGGTCTCCCTTAGATGTTGATGAGGTCATTTTGACCATTAGCAAGTAGGAATTAAATTTCTTCAAGTGATCTGATTAAGAATATTAGTTTTGAGTGCTAATATATTCCTCATATTATAAACAAAATTCTTTCATTGTGCTTAAGGATTCATGAATTTTTGCAAGTGAAATGAAGATTTTTTATGTTAATTTTATGAGAAATTTAACATAAATAAGAAATTGAACAAAAGCATAAATCATGTACAGAACATAATCAAAAACACATTACAACAAACACATGATAAAGGAGTTCACCCCTCCTGGGCTACGTCTCCTTGGTCTAGTTTCAATGGCTTGGGCCTCTCTATTATGCTCAAAAGTGTAAACATTTGTGTTTACAATGCTCAAATACTTTTGAAACCTGCTCCAATCAGTTCAAAATGTTCAAACATGGCTATCTAGCCTCTTTTTGCATCCAATTTTGTGGAAAACTCAAGAAGTTATGACTTCCTCTAGTTCTCCCAATATTCGCTCCACAAATTGCCCTATTTCCAGCATGATCCTACAAATTAGCCCCAAAAATGCACTAACTAGGTGAAAATTTCACTACGAAGTGGGCCATAATCTACCAACACAGACTGCCTTATCGCAAATCACAATCAACAGAGTCCTGCAAACTTATGGTCTTGTGAACACGGTGGGCAATGTGCGATTGCAATATCATTGGACTCAACGAGACATTAAACTACAACCTATAAACCTATCGCATCTAGGATATCGCAATCAGTGGAAAACCGAGGTCTTTGGATATGAAGGACTTTGTAGCATGTTGCAATTTGCAATTGTGATCCATCACATTGTGTCTCTGGTCATTTCTTGAAAACCTTCGTGCTCGCCTTATCGCATTGTACCCTTCCATGCTCTGGGTCTGATTTCTGACGTCGACCTACCTGCAGTTGTGATTTGCGACATTCGGGGGCCAATGATAGCTTTCCACTTTGATCCTCCTCATTCGCTGAAGGACCTTGCCACATCATCCAATCCTGCCATGTGAGCAAGTCAAACCTGAATTTTGACTTGCTCTAAATTTTGCATAAGAGCTCGGATTTTAGTGTTGTTTTCCCTGTTGGAATCAAAATGATGATCTTTTTGATTTGAAGCTAAGTTTAATAATATTCTGACACTTTTATTTTTTAGCATAATTTTGAGCACCTGATCACTCCTCCCCACTAGAAGCCTTTTGGACCCCAAAATGATCACTTTCAATTGTTCAGCAGGTGAGTGTACATTTCCCTCACCTTTTCAACCTCCATCCATTTGGATTTTTAAGGAATTGCACCTTTGAGCCCCACTTGAAGATAATCGATACTTCCCCTTTTTGTTGTCCTTGTTCTTCTATCAAGTATAGTGTATTGCCTAAGCACATCAAGGAATTCTAGAGAAAAGTCTTCAATAGATGGAATTTGAATATTCTCTCCTTGATCTTCAATCAAAGGAGGCTCATACAACCTTAAATTCTCAACATTAACAACAACATAAATTTGTATATATGAAGGCAAATCTAACCTAAAAGCATTGTTACCAATCTTTTCCAAAATTCTGAATGGACCATATCCAATTGGTTTTAGCTTTTTACCTTCTCTTTGGAGCCTCTCTTTGTTAATTTGAAGCCAAACTTCATCTCCAACTTGGAACTTGTGATCTTGACGATGCTTTTTGTGCCTTGCTTTGTACTTTCCTTGGCTTTTCTCAAGTTTTTCTTGAACCTTTTGGTGTACTAATTGTGTTTGTTCAACGAACGTTCTTGATTTTTCTATGTCGCTATGACCTTCAATAGCAACATCTTTTCCAAAAATAAACTCCAAAGGATATTTAGGCAATTATCCCATGCATGCCTCAAATGGCAAAGTTTGTGTGGAAGAGTGTTTGGCTCAGTTGTAAGCATGTTGACTATAGTGTAAATATTCATCCCACAGCTTAGAATTCTTGTTGCAATACCCATGTAAAAGATGTATCATTGTTTTGTTCACTACCTATGTTTGACCATCGATCTATGGATGAAAGGTTGTACTCTTTTTTAGTTTGGTGTCCATGAATCCCCACAAAGTGAAAATATCAATCACTAACAATGGATGTAGGCAATCCAAAATGCACCCAAACATTCTGAAAGAATAACTAAGCAGTTTGTTGAGCTGTAACTTGCTTTTTACATGCCATCAAAATACACATTTTTCTAAAATTATCCACAACTACACACAAATAATCATTCCCTCTTTTTTATAATGGAATACCTCCTACAAAATCCATGAAAACACTCTCCCACAGTCGTGAAGGAACTGAAAGTGGTGTGTACAATCCTAACTTCCTATTACTAGGCTTACTGATTGCACATAATAAACATGCCTTAATAAAATGAGACACACTTTCAAGCATACGAGGCTAATAACGATACCTCTATAGACGTGCCACCATATTACTTACACTGAAATGACTAGCAATAAGAGAAGTATGTGCCTCTCTTATGATGTTAACTCTTTCTCCCTGTGGAATACAAAGCTTGCCAAGATGGTACAACAAGTTATCATGCAAATGGTAATCCAATTCCTCTACTTGGTTACCTTGACTCAAGCTTGCATAAACATCTTGAAATTCTTTATCTAATGCATATTGCTCAATATAACTTTCATGTAAAATAGAATTATGCTGGAGTAAAGTGGTTGCACTAACAATTTGACTAGAAAGCATATCAACAACTTATTGTAGATACCTTTCTTATACCTGATTACCAAGTGGAATTGTTGAAGGAAACCCATCCATCAAAAGTGCCTTGAATGCTGCAACTTTGATTGAGATTTCAAGTATTGCAATGGTTGATGATCAGTGTGAATGATTGTTTCTTTACCCATCAAGTAGTGTTTCCATTTTTTTACACTTTACCCCAATGCATAAAATTCCTTTTCATATGTAGCATAGTTAATCACTACACCATTAAAATTTTTTGAATGAAAACGGATAGGCTTACCATGCTGCATGAGGATTTCACCCATAGCGTAGTCACTAGCATTTGTCTGAATCTCAAATGAACGTCTCAAGTCTAGAAGTGAAAGTATGGGAGTTGTAATTATCTTTTCCTTCAATGCATCAAAAGCCTTTTGTTGTTTGCCCCCCCACTAAAAAACCTTTTTAACACTAATTAATGCATGCAAAGGAATAGTTATAAGAGAAAAATTGGTGACGAATTTCCTCCAATATTGGGTTGCTCCTAGAAAAATTCTTACCTCTATAATTGTCTTGGGCCTTGGCCAATTTACAATGACATCAACCTTGGAGGGATCTATTTTCAAATCACCTCCTCCAACAATATGACCCAAATAAACTAAATAAGTCTTTCCAAACTCACACTTTGACATCTTAAGATACAACTGTTATGTTTTCAAGACATCAAGCACTTTTCTTACGTGCATGACATGTTCATCACAAGATTAACTAAAAATTAAGATGTCATCTAAGTAGGCTATGAAAAATTCATCAAGAAATGGCCTCAACACATCATTCAACACACACATGAATGTAGCAAGAGCATTACATAAATCAAACGACATAACCAACCATTCAAACAAAACATGTTTTGTTTTTAACTCTGTCTACCAAATGTCTCCTTCAACTATTATAATTTGATCGTAGCCACTTCTTAATTCTAGCTTAGTAAAATACTTTTCATCTTTCAATTGATCTAGTAAATCATATATTTGAGGCAGTGGATAATGATTCTTTAGTGTGATTTTGTTTAATGTGTGAAAATCCACACACATGCGCCATGTTCCATACTTCTTTGGCACCAAGACAATAGGTGAACCACAAGGCAAGGAAGATGGTATGATGATCCCTTTATTCAACAACTCTTGGATTTGCGTCATAATTTTTGCGCTTTACATCACTAACATCCTGTACATGCCAATGTTAGGAAGAGGACAATCTTGTTGCAACTATATCTCATGTTGGATTCCTCTCTTGGGAGGTAATCCCTTTGGTTCCTGAAACATTTCGTCATATTGGTTAACTACGTCAACCAGTTCATATTTCAAATTTGAATGAAAACCTTTAAAAGCTTCGTTATCAACATCATTTTTGGGTTTGATCATGAGAAGCACAAAATTCTTGCTCAAATTCATTAGTCTTTTCATCTGCCCTGCATTAACAAGTGAAATATTTGTTTTCTTGTTGTGAGCTCTCACAATATATTCTACTCCATTTTTGAATAAATGATATTTATTTTCATGTCAACGGAAGATAGATTTTTTGTCATAAAGGTACAATCTGCCCGAAACCATACCACATATATCTAAAGGCACAACGTCAAGCTCTACTTCATCTATGAAATTTGCAGTGATAGTGAATCTCAATTTACACTTTCTAGTAACCTGCAATTGTGCATTGTCACATACCCATCCAAGTGGATACGGTTTATGATGTGGAACAATTTCCATATTTAAACTATTGCCAATGTTTTCAGAGATAAGATTGGCTTGAGAACCGCTATCGAACAACGTATCAATATTATTATCTTTTGAGATCACCCTTATGTGAAACAGTTCTACTCTCCTCTTTTCATTTGGAGGTTCATTTTACGAGTTTGAAGAACTAGTGTTGGCAATGGATTCTTTTCCTTTTAACCCCATGGCTGTGATTTTAGTTTCATCACCCCAATCGGATCCCAAATCCTATTGAGTGGTTGCAGTTGTCTTTTGTTTTCCCTTGTTATGATTTATTTTTGGTTTCATTTCAGGATGAAGCTTCCAACAATGATCTTAATCATGACCCTCTCTAGAACAATGTTTGCATGTAATTTTCTCTCCTTCTTTTTTGATAGACGCATTTTTCTTTGCCTTCCCTTTGAAAGCCTTTTCTTTTCCCTTGCTCTTAAATTGATTTTTACTACCTTCTTCTGGAGGGTTTTTCCCTCTTGCCTCAAGATGAGTGCCTTGCACACACACATCATCTATATTATTGGGATTGAACATTAATATAGTATTCCTAAGGTAACTGTGTAAACCCCTATGTACTTCAGCAAAGTGTCTTGTGACTGCAAATCTACACCTAACATCAAAGAGCCTTTTCTGAATTCTTAGGTGTAATCTTGCACATTTTGACCTTTTAGTTGTCTAAAGTTATGCCAATTCATGATGGCTTTCTGCATATAAGCTAGAGGGTATAATTGTCTTTTGATTGTAGCAATGAAATCATTCCAATAAATTGAGATCTTACCATGTTTTTTAATCTCCTCTTGGGTCTTTGATTCCCACCATACTAGTGTTGCACCCTCCTTTCTCAAAGGAAGCTAATTGAATCTTTATATCATCCTCTTGAAGGCTTTGAATCCTGCAATTGACCTCCAACTAATGAATCCAATTATCAAACTTCTTTGCATTCACTTCACCATTATACATGGGAAACTCAAATTATACATCAAGTTTTAAAAAAAAAGTGATTTATGAGTTCCTTTTGAAGAATGATGATCAGTATGAGTAAGGGTTGTATTAGTGGAAGAGTGTGAAGGTGCTTGTGAGGAATAAGATGAATAAGATGGTGGAGAGGGTGTAGGTTTGTATCCATTCGCATTAGCTCCTTTTCCATTACCTACTTTTGAAGAGCCTTCTCCATTGGGAGGCTTGGAACTTTCTCCTGCAACTTTCTATTCCTCTCTTCATAGAGGACCTTCACCATCTCTATCATATTAAAGAAAATATTTCAAAAGGTATTCTCATCTTTTGTCATGTTTGTAGGTTCTCCTTCATGAGACATGATCTCTGGAGTCTCAAATGAAAGTTGAGATTGAATTGGTGTTGTAGATTATGGCAACCTTTCTCTTCTTCCCCTTGACCCAACTTCAGGGCTTCCAATAATCTTCCCTTCAACTCTTTTGAGTTTTAACCTTGTAAGAATGACATAAATACAAAATACTTTCATTGTGCTTAAGGATTCATAAATTTTTGCAAGTGAAATGAAGAGTTTTTATGTTAATTTTATGAGCAATTTAACATAAATAAAAAATTGAACAATAACATAAATCATGTATAAAACATCATCAAAAACACATTACAACAAGCACATGATAAAGGAGTTCACCTCTCTTGGGCTACGTCTCCTTGGACCAACTTCCAATGGCTTGGGCTTCTCTATTATGCTCAAAAGTGCAAAAATTTGTGTTTACTGTTGGGACAGGAAAAAGGTATGATTTATCTTCGTAAAATGATGTATTTACCATTCATCCTTATACTATTATCTCTGTTTATAGGGTGACATGAGGAACATATCGGCTAAAGTTGGGTGAAAGCACTTGGTGACAGAATAGGCAAATCTAGTACAAGAAACTGATTTTTTGCTATCTCTGTGTGTAGAGATGCGGATTGGGAAAAAGTTGTTCAGTTGGTAGAACAGCACGAGGCCATACAAGGGAAAAGCTACAACATTTTGGGCAAACAAGGAAGCAGAAGATCAGCTCGAGCAATGCTATTTTATCACATGATCAGATTATGTAATGCGAAATCCTCAGGATCCCCTGATCCTGAGGATTCGCTTTTATCTAAGTTACTCTTTTATGTTATATATAGGGCTGAAAGGCAATTAGCGATAGTTTAGACTTTGATAATTTGCAATTACTCTTTTTGAAAACATATATGTTGTTATCTCAGTGACTTTGTAAGTTGTTACTTAAATTAATGAAAGAAGGTTGTGTTTGATACATCTTCATATTTTGAGTTCTTATTAAGCAGAGGCTTCTGGCAACTTTGGGCCAGGTCACGAGAAGTTCTACTACTCCCTTGTGTTATAGTTTTTGTATTCAGTGTATGCTATTGATTTAAATGTTCATTCATTGGTTATTTCATTTATCATAAAGATTTGTGATATTGATTCATATTGTTGTTCAATTAGATTCAGAGTGAAGCCATGTGACATACTTAAGTAGCGCTTCGATTGGAATGAGTGAATTAGTGTTAATAGTAGGTTGTTGTTCATTTCAAATTGATGTTATCATAGATCTTGGAGATAAGACTGATTAACTTCTACAGATTGCATTATAGATCATTTGTTATTTAAATCCTTTATCGCTATTTGTCATTCAATTGATGTTTGTTGTTCAATTATCAATTGTCATTCCATTACTGATTGTTGTTCAATTACCGAATGTTGTTTAATTCCTACCGTTGTTTAATTAAGAATTGCAATATTAACTTGGGTTGCTATAGATTAACAGTGTTGTTTAATACTTATAGTTTCTTTCCTTGATTGAGTAAGTTAGCCTTAAGTTTATTTGAACAATTCTAAGTGTGATTCTTATTTTCATTTAGTTTCAATTGATTTCGGAACAAGTTGCATAGAATTGCAAAGTGTGTCAAGAGTATTTCTTGCATAGATATTTCTTTCCAGAATTGTGTGAATTGAATTGAAGAATTAGCCATAGTGATTGCAACGATTCATCATTAGGTAACCTCCAAATTCACTGCATATACTATGTTGACACTCTTGAGATAAAAAGACTTACCTCGGGTTGACAACTAATGTAGGGATTGAGATTGCTTGTAAAAAGACATCTTAGTGAGCCAACATTTTGGCGTCATTGCTGGGGAGAGTGTTTCAAGTGAATTTTTTTTTCTATGAAAGAATTGGGTTTTAAAAATGGAAGGTAAGAACCTGCGTACCTTGCAAGTAAATTGCTTTCTTGCCTGCCCGCTCTACAACAAAACCTTAGAGGTTAAATAGGAATTTGTTTTTATGAATGACTAGAAATAGAAAATTAGAAAAAGAGCAAAATCCTCCACAAAAACCCACAAAACACAAAGGATCAATGAACCTTGAGAGAACGACCTTTATAGAAGAAATCGCAAGAAGAGAATAATCTCAAGCGTCAGTAGCATTCCAGGCTATGCCTAGAAAAATTTCTACTATTATCCCTCAAGCAGCAGGCTCACCATCTACAGCTCACACTGAGATTCAAAGCCAAGTAGGAGGATCAGAACACAGTTTTCAAGCTACAATAAGTTTACACTTTGATCCTCTATAAGAGGGAAAATCTTGTAACTTAAGAGAAGGAAAAGGAGAAACTAGTGGGGTTGCTAAAGAAGAACCACAGTTGTTTGAACAAAGATCTCCTGAGATCCCAGACCTAGGTAGGGTTGCAAAGCTAGCTCGGGTTGCTAACTCTCTGCTTACTCCACAAGCACCCCTTGAAGTTCCTAAAGATTATTGGCACATCTTTGACCAAATGGTAGATCAGCCACCCTAAGGTCAAACCTCAACATTATAGTACCCCATAGTCGACCAGGTGGCCAATGCTCCTATGAAGGCTATTCCTCTGCAAAGAATCCCAACTTTCCATGGGATGATCACAGAGGATCCTGATGCTTTCCTGTTTGAGTTTGATGTCCTCTGTAGAGGGTATGACTATACCACTAACCCCCAAAAGCTAAAACTATTCCCTTCCACTCTGAAAGGGGCAGCTCTAAGATGATTTATGGGTCTAGGTGGGCGGACTATCATTTCTTGGGACAAAATGAAAACCTCCTTCCTCAAAATATTCCAGCACTTTTGTAAAACTAGGGAACTGAAAGATGAGATTTTTAGGATGACTACAAAAGATAATGAAACACTAGAAGAATATGTAGAATGATTTAATTATGATTTGCAGAGGTCTCCACACACTGCCCTAACAAAAGAAGTCTTAAGAGATATATTAATTAAAGGAATGAAAGAGGAATGGGTATAAACTCTAAACTTAATGGGAAAGGAGATATTTCTCAGGAAGATTATGATGAAATTATTTGTTTGTGTATCAAGTGTTCATGAGGAAGCACACACACAAGAGTAGGAAGTCAAGATCCAATGAGTAGAGGAAGAAAACCAAATAATGGAAGCATAACATGGATGGATATTGGCAACCTCCTAGAATATTTTAAGATAGACATCTTGGGCACTATTACAACACAGCTGAACGTCCTACAAGCTAAACAAAAACAGGCTTTAGCATAACAAAATTTGGTCATCTTCTACCCACGTTGTCGAAAGAAGCACAGCCAACAGGAATGCCCATTGGACATGGTTCATATGTGCGCCATCTGTACTAATGATCACGACACTGAAAAATTTCCATCATTACCCGGGCTGAAAGTAGTATTCAAAGAAGCAGAGGAAGAAACAGAACTGGTATATCTAATGAACCAACGTCAACAATGGCAAGCTAAACCTACAGGTATGTCACAAGACGCACCCCATTTCTTTCCTTCCTCGTATTATAATCAACAATAGAACCTTGGGGCAACCTGGTAAGGCCAATTTCCCTACCCAAATTGGTAGAGCCCGCCATTCCCTATGACATCCTGGACAACACAATCCTTTCCAGGAAATGGTTGGTCAAATTCTCCTTTTATTCCTATTTGGCAAGGTAATCCCTATTAATCCTAGTAGCTTGCCTCCACCTCTCAAAATATGAACTAGTCTACAAATTGACAACGACCTCTTGGGATATCTAATATACCTATGGGGACAGGCCCTCAGCCTCAACCCGCATTGTCAGCTCCTTATACATTACAGCAGAATTATCAACCTCTTCTGTGGCCACAGTTACCAACTCAGCTGAACCCGAATCCTAATAACAGACCAGTCCAGTTGGTACAGACTGTTGAAAACCCAAAGTATGAGATTAATAAGAAAGAATGTATTGAGCTCAGATTGAGGTCAGGACGTGTCATCACCCCTAAGGAAAATAGGGACCAACCTTCAATTGAAAATGTAACTCCACCTGTACATATTCCACCACCTGTAAATAATATTGAACCAAGGCAAGGAGAAGGGATAGCTTAGCATGATGACCCTGAAAAAACTTACGATCACTTCTCCTCCATTCCCCGAAAGACTAATGGTACCTAAACCAATCACCTACCCTGATTTCGATCTTGTAGGGGGAACTAAAAAAATTTTGTATTAAGATCCCTCTCCTCTAGGCCATTCAAGATATTCCCATTTATGCCAAAACAATCAAAGAGTTTTATGTAAGGAAGCCTATGAGGAAGGTAAAAACCTCACCCACTATCCATGTTGTAGGAACCTTATCCGATTTACTCTTGGGATAGGAAACTCCAATAAAGTACGAAGATCCTAGAAACCCCATAGTAACAGTTCAAATATATGGCTGCTATTTTCCAAATACACTAGTTGATCTAGGAGCCTCCATTAACATATTAACAACAGAAACTTATCAAGCACCTAGTATTACAGCCCTAGAACAAACCACCACGTGTTGACCGATTGGTGGTAAGACCAGAAGGTACTTTACAAGACATCACAGTTTATGTTAACTCATGGGAATATCCAGTAGACTTCCTGGTTATAAACCCAAGGAGTAGGTTGGATGGGCATCCTTTGATTCTGGGCCGACCTTGGCTGGCAACATCTGATGCATATATTGGCTGCCGAGAAGGCATCATGACTATAGCAAAGGGGGATGCTATAAAAATTCTAGTGCTATATCCTCCTGCCATGCCAAGTTTTCCCATTGTAAAAATATGTAAGAAGCCACTAGCGTACCTAGAAGAGAGCATCCATTCACCACTCACAATAGCAGAGGCACTGGAATTTAAAGATCAAACTAAAGATGATGTTATCAATGATTTTATAAATCAGCCAGCTAATGTGAGTAATGTACAATGTTAGATGTTGAAAGTAGTCCTTGATAATGAAGACATGGAAGATCCCCTGAAGGGTACAGAAGACCAACATATTCAGACGATTGTTGTTCATAACGGAAAACTCGTTGAGATCGAGCCAGGAAAAGTTATAAATATCAATGGCAATTTGGATAGCGAACAACAACAGAAGCTTATCCAGGTCTTACAGAAAAATAAATGGGCTTTTGCCTGGGATTATCTTGATATGAAAGGGATAGACCCACAGCTATATACACACCATATCTATACGGAGAAGGATGCTTGACCCATCTGGCAACCTCAATGGAGGTTGAACCCACACCTCAAGGATATCGTGAAAAATGAATTATAGAAGCTACTGGATGTAATTTTTATTTATCCTATCTCGGACAGTAAATGGGTCTCTCCATTAGTGGTCATCCCCAAGAAAAATGGGAAGTGTTGTATTTGTGTAGACTATCAGGAGCTGAATAAGGCAACACAGAAAGATCACTTCCCCCTCCCATTCATTGATCAAGTCCTCGATACATTGGCAGGGAAGCAGTTCTTCTCCTTTTTAGACGGTTTCAGCAGCTACAATCAAATTCATATTTCCCCTGAAGACCAAGATAAAACAAACTTCACCTATCCTTGGGGCATATTCACATACAGGGTATTGCCATTTGGCTTGTGTAATGCCCCAGCCACGTTCCAGAGAGCTATAATCAGCATATTTGCTGACCTGATAAATGAGGGACTTGAGGGATATATTGATGACTTTACTCCATATGGGGATGACTTTGATAAAGCATTACAAACGCTAGAAAAGGTCTTAGAACAATGCATTGCTACCAGGTTATGTTTAAGCAATGTTAAGTGTCACACGAAGATGACCGAGGGCGTGATCCTAGGACATTATATATATGTAGCAGGAATACAGGTAGATCCAACAAAAATACAGGTAATTCTTTTACTGCCTACCCCCTGCACCCAAACATAGGTACGTAGCTTCCTGGGATATGCAGGATATTATCATAGGTTTATTAAAAAAAATCATAGATTTATGCACCCTTATATGCTTTAAATGGAAATGTTGATTTCAGTTGGTCTGACAAGTGTGACACAACTTTTGCAGGTTTAAAGAAACTAGTATCAATAGCACCAGTATTACGTGGACCAAACTGGGAGCTGCCTTTCCACATCTCCATGAACACATCAAATGTAGCTATAGGTGCTATCCTTGGCTAGGAGGAGGACAAGAAACCTTATGCTATATATTATATTAACAATAATCTCACTTCTGCGGAACTTAATTATACAGTGACAGAAAAAGGATTCTTAGATGTTATTTATGTAATAAACAAATTTAGACACTATATAACTGGCTACCAAGTCTTTTTGTACACTGATCACTCTTCCATTCGTTATTTAGCTAATAAACAATCACAAATGGTCGAGTAACATGGTGGCTATTTCTTTTGTAGGAGTTCAACATTACCATTAAAGATCGCCCGAGGAAGGAAAACCCAGTTGCTAATTTTCTATCTCGAATCCCGAAGGTGAATGATCAACTAGTGGTAGATGACCAATTTCCGAATGAACACCTATTTGCTGTGGAAGTCAAGTCAGCATGGTACCCAAATGTGGCAATTTATCTGGTAGTAGGGAAGCTACCTAATCATTTGATAACAAAAGAAAGAAAACTAATTGTTCATCGCAGTGCCCAGTTCTCTTGGATAAGCGGATATCTTTTTCATACAGGGGTCGATATGTGTATACGCAGATGTATCCGCGAGGATGAGATCCATGACATTCTAAAGGCTTGCCATGACGAACCCTGTGAGGGACACTACGCAAATCGAAGGATAGGACATAAGGTATTACAAATGGGTTATTATTGGCCCACTATTTTTAAGGATGCTAAAAAATATGCCTAGGCCTGCGATAGTTTCCAAAGGATGGGTCGGCCTGGCCAATCTGATGAAATGCCTCTGCAGCCTCAATTAGTCATAAAGCCCTTCGATTGTTAGGCATTGGACTTCGTGGGTCCATTCCATCTGCCATCCAATTAGAATACCTACATATTGGTAGCCACGAATTATGTGACAAAATGGGTGGAAACAGTAGATTTACCAAGAGCCATAGAGAAATCAGTGATTAAATTCCTTTTTGGGCTATTTGTGCAGTATGGATTACCACAAGAAGTGATCACATATGGGGGAAATAAATTCATAGGGCACAAGATTACTGTCACTCTTAGAAACCATCATATTACACACAAGATCACTTCTTTGTATCACCCGCAGGCGAACGGGCAAGTCAAAAGCACCAATAATGTTATAGAAGCAATTCTGACTAAGACAGTCTCAACACACGGTGAGATTGGGCTGCTAGACTACCAGAGGCCTTGTGGGCCTATCATACGACTTGGAGGAATACTACTGGATACTCTCCATACCAGCTTGTGTTCGGTAAAGAACCAATTTTTCCAATTGAATTCGAGATAAAGACCCTAAGAATGGCCCAGGAAGTGGAGCTGGATTTAACAAAAACCCAAACCAAGCGTCTTCAGCAGATTAACGAACTAAATGAGGCTCGATTGCTTTCTTTGCAATGAACTGCAATAATTCAGCAGCAAAGGGAAAAATGGCATGACAGCCTTATCAAGAAGAAAATGCTTCAAAAAGGGGACTGGGCACTTTTGTACTATTCCATATTCCAGGGCTTCCCAGGCAAGTTGCAAACAAGATGGCTCAGCCCTTATGAGATTCAAGAAGTGCATAATAATGGTACTCTTACCTTGACTACCATCGATGGATCCGGCCATTCTTTTAAGGTAAACAAGCATTGAGTGTGCCTCTATCATCAACTACTTACCAAGGAGTCTTTCTACGAGCAAGTATGCGAGGACCCCTCCATGCAAATTCTAGCTGTAGGGAATGAGGACCCAACAACGTTTCCTTCAAAAAATTGAAATTGCTTGAGAAATTGTAAATAATGTACATACCCTTTTTAGGCATTACCATGTAAATATGAATTTTTTTAATTATTTTTTTAGGAAATTTCACAAAGTTTGGAAGTTTGTTGTCCTCTTTTTGTTTTTGATGTTAAAACAATTGAACATCTATCATTCAATTGATTGAACAACACATTTTCTTCTTTTTGTGTTTGTTGTTCAAACAATTGAACGTTTGTCTTTCAATTGATTGAACAACACATTTTCTTCTTTTTTGTTTTTTCTTGTTGTTCAAACAATTGAACGTCTGTCATTTAATTGATTGAACAACACATTTTTTATTTTTATTTTCACCATTCAAACAATTGAACGACTGTTGCTTAATTGATTGAACAACACGTTTCATTTTTATTTTTTTCTCGTTGTTCAAACAAGTGAACGATTGTCGTTCAATTGATTGAACAACACATTTCACTTTTATTTTGTTTTCGTTGTTCAAACAATTGAACGACTTCCATTCAATTGATTGAATAACACATTTCATTTTTATTTTGTTTTCATTGTTCAAACAATTGAACGGCTGTCATTCAATTGATTGAACAACACATTTCACTTTTATTTTGTTTTCGTTGTTCAAACAATTAAACGACTTCCATTCAATTGACTAAATAAAACATTTCGTTTTTATTTTGTTTTTGTTGTTTAAACAATTGAGCGATTATTGTTCAATTGATTGAACAACACATTTCGTTGTTATTTTGTTTTCGTTGTTCAAACAATTGAACGACTATCGTTCAATTGATTAAACAACACTTTCATTTTTATTTTGTTTTCGATGTTCAAGCAATTGAACGAATGTCGTTCAATTGATTGAACAACACATTTCGTTTTTATTTTGTTTTCGTTGTTCAAACAATTGAATGCCTACCTTTCAATTGATTGAACAACACATTTCATTTTTATTTTGTTTTCGCTACTCAAACAATTGAACGACTATCGTTCAATTGATTGAACAAAACATTTTGTTTTCTTGATTTCGCGGTTCAAACAATTGAATGACTACCATTCAATTGATTGAATAACACTTCTTGTTTTTTATTGATTTTCGTTGTCTAAAAAATTGGACGACTGTCGTTCACTGAGTGAACAACACTTTTGTTTTTCTTGATTTCACTATGCAAATGATTGGATGATTGTCGTTCAATCGATTGCACAACACCTTTTATTTTTTATTTTGATTTCTCCATTCAAACGATTGAATTATTGTCATTCAATCGATTGAACAACACCTTTTAAGAAGATAAATTGTGACTTTTCCTCATTTTTTTTATCATTATGCCATTTTCTCTTCTTTTTTATTCCAAACAAGCACCATTTGAATTGATTTGTGTCTCCTCTAAGGAAAAATGGTAATAATAATATCATTATGACTTCTAAGCCTTTTGATGGTTATATTTATCCACAAGCTAATACAGTGTATCTTTAGAATGACTGCCTGAACATCTTTTCTTTTGGACACACCATGAAATGATTCGTTATTCTTAATCCATGTTGGCATATGTTTATACTCCCAAATGGATAAAACTCATTGATATAATGATAAGGGGATAAGAGTATAACACTTTCATTGGCATGTTTTTACTTCTTACACCATCCTTGACTCTTAAGGAGCAAATGAGCCTCCCTATTTTTTTTTACAATAAGAATTGAAAAAGAAAAATAGAATATGAAAATGCTTAAAGCATTGTCCAAAGAGGATAGGGGGCCCCATTATGAGCCAGCCTACCATGATCATAAGGATGTAACAAGTGACATTCTAATTTGGCTACCAAACCAAGGCAATGACCTTCTTGATAATTAAATAGAAGAACAAGAGGTCTCATCACGAGCCAACCTGATCACTTTGTTACACCCTAGTGAGTGGCACTATGGTTATCTGGTCACCCTGCCAGCATAGTGGTCTCTTTATGACAAAAGAAAAGAATAATTAACTGTAAGAAGGACTCTAGCTCATTTGAGGGGGTTAAAATGCAACCCTGTCGAGGTTATTAATGCCTACTGGCAGCAGTGGCTCTGCTTGTGGTATTGGAGTATCACCTTATATTGCCATATGTCCTTTATCTCTTATCACCTATGGATTTGTTTCTAAAGAGATTTCCATATGTCCAATCATTAAATGACAGTCATTAAACACATACTGTCGATTATGCTAATGTGATTAATACCACTCATGGTAAAGATATTTGACATAATGAATTAAAAATTGTTGCTTTTCAATTTGGCCAATTCATGTTTGACGACAAATATTTCTTAATTGCTTTACCAATTTGCGTGTTGTTTTTTTAGATTGGTTGCTGACGTTTATTTCACATCAATGTATTTTCTTGCTTTTCGTGTGTTGAGAGGACGTATATGCCATTTTCTCATCAGAGGGGGGATGGCTTGTGTATGCACAACACGTATCACAGTTATGGATAATTGTGTGATAATCATTCGGATTGCCTCAGTAGTATGAACTACATGATGAGTATGAATGTGTAATAATTAGCAAGAATTTCTTATTCGACGAATAATGGCAACCATTATGGCAGGCACGCGAACTTACGATCTTATGTTAAGTATGGCTAACAGGAAAAATGACTTAACTAAAAATGATAATAATTGTCCAAACAATTTCATTTCCTTGTTAATTGTTTTAACATACATTATTGATATTCTGAATTATAGAGGTAAAACACAATTTCATACAGGTGAACCAGCCTCAGGTGCAGCAGTCGTGGGTGGAAGAGCTATCTGGAGTGAACCTCCAGTGTTGATGGTATCGGATCAAGCTCACTCAATCCTCGAACGTGCTAGCTAGCTACAATATTTAAATAGATTGCAGGGATTTCATGAGGAGTTAAGCTGGAATTTCTATAGAATTTGCAGAACGATAGCACAGTGGTAAAAGGTATAAGCATGATGGTTTCTGAAGAAGTCCTAGCTGAAGTCACTAGGCTTCCAGTAGAGGGGGAGAAATGGATAGATAAATGCATCCTTTTATACAGTGTAATTGAAGTATTCCAAGACCCAGGCGAGCGGCTGGTACGAACAGGGAAAGGAATTCATCCTTCGGCACTAAAGCAATTGTGGCAAGAACTGGTGGTCATCGTTTAAAGATACATTATTTGCGACGGTCAACACGATGTGGTAAAGCCCCAACAACTGAAACTTCTAGCCATTTTAAAACAAAGAATTTTAGTTAATTTACCATTTTATCTGAATTCCATGTTACATGATGTCGCCTGACAGGTAAGGACAACTAAAGACCTACATATTGTATATAGCCATCATGGGTTAATTAAATTAATTATCACAAATAGATTGGCCCAACAGTAATTAACATGGGACAGTATCATAAATCCTACCTTGGCTCCACCCCCGAAAAATGCGGAAACAAAGCAGCAAGGGCCAAGAACCCAAGGCCCGAAAAGAACACTAAAAATAAATAATTCCTCTACACCCTTAGAACTAGCAAAGTGTAGGCGCTCTGTGCAATTGAAATCCCAACAGTGCATCCCAATCCAAGTAGAGGAAGTCGGACCATCCTGCACACCTCCTCCTAGTCTACAAGACCCCCCTTTGCAAGACTACGAGGAGGAAGTGGTCATGGTATTGGAAAACATAGGAATTTTTGACAAAGGTAGAGAATAGCCAGGGGGCATTGAAAAACAGAATTGTACCCCTGACCGATCAGTCCCTACTGACAACCCTAGTCGTGAGAAAACCCAACCATTTATTCATGCCATGGAGGAACAAAGGGAGTCAATTCCTTCTTTGGAAATACCCCTTGAAGCCGAGGTATGTGAAGGTGAAGCCAGCAAAGAAGAAACTCAGACAGTAGGCACCGGTCCATTGGACCCCCAGCAGAAGGAAACCCTGAATATGAAAACCTGGGAGATGCTAATCAACTAGGTGATACTCCCTTTTTGAAGTTCCCTGAGGACGAGGTTTACCCAAGAGAAGACCTCGAGAATGATAATTGTTCAGGAGATACCATTGCATTGGGATCTCCTGAAAAAGAAATACATAATAACAACAAGCTAGAAGGAAAAATTCCACCAGAAGACACAGTTCCAATTGGAAACATATGTGATGCTAACATAGTACAGCCTCTATAGGAAATAGAGGATAATGCAACTAACCCACTGTTAGATGGAGGCCCTAGAGTAAAGAATTCCTACAAAGATAGGCTTAGAAATGTGCTCAGAAAGTACAGAAAAAAGAAGCAAGTAATTGGGCAGCTGAAACATTGGTTAAAAGAGGCAACCAGAACCAGGAAATTGAAAGTGGAAATGGAAACTGCACGAACGTAAATAGAACAATGTTTTGGGAAGGATGTTGAGACTCAAACAGAGTTTTTTGTGGTTTGTCCAAAAGAAACCCAGACTGAGCTAAGTATGATAGAAGACATTTCCATGCAAACTGAGGACCCCTGTATCTTTTCGCAGGGAACCCAAATGAACCACCCCACTGTTGATATTGTTGTCCAAACAGATGTCGAAGAAGATGTTCGAGTTGATTGTATAATTCAAGAAGCAGCTGAAGCTGTTATGCAGGCAAACCCTATGGAAACCAAGGATGGAGAGGCCCAAATAGATGAGACACCCCTTTACACCCCCTTGGTAAGATAGGTCATCATCAGAAAATTTCAGAATAGGCTACTAACGGATCAACAGGAATTGTCTCAACACAAGGAAAAGGTGGTCCCTCTAAATCAACATCAAGGGTTAAGGAAGAATTTTGAAGCATTTACGATGACTAAAGATGAGACCTTTTCTCAGTATAAGGCTGAGAAAAATAAGGTTGAAAGATTAAAGGGTCAATTGCAAAAAGCTAGAGAGAAAATGGAGACTGTCTAATCTCTTTATTCAGACACCCTATCCTATCGAGCCCCTGCCACAAATTATGCCTTATTTCTCATGGAAGGATACCTCCTACTAAAATTCAAGGCTGTTAAGGCTGGAAAACTGGTAGAGATAAAAACCATTCCCATCTTTATCAAATGCTTCAAAGAGCATGAAGAGAAGGTGCAGTGCCTCCTCTGTGAACTCTATTTGCAAAATTCCTTTTTAAAAGATGATAGGGACAGCCACCCTATCCCTTTTATAGGAGACATCCAATTTCAGGCATTCCTCTCATTTGCCACCAACCAACTCAAGTGGGCCAAGGCTCACAACACTTTTAGAAAACATGAGTATGGCAATGACCTGTGGGTCAAAGGGGAGCCTACACAGCCATTACTCCTATCTGTCAGGCATAAATAGTTTATGCATTGAGTTGATGATTTAGGCAAATTGGGGCCACTCCATGCCAATATTATTTAGGCCGGAAAGGAATATTTGCAGGACATTAACGAAGAATCCTTGTCTGCATCAAGATAGAGGTGGGAAGTCTCTAGTAACACTGTGAGGAACTGAGAGCCATTTGGATATCAAAACTTAGATGCCTCTTCTCGTTTCTACAAATATAGTAATATGATTTTAACGATGGCGCCTGATTGGATAGGATGTCGTTACAGACCCCCAATCATATGGTATCCTCCTAATCAATACCGCAGTGACTATAACTTGAAGGATCAAGAGGTAACCCAGGCTTTCGCTGTCCTTAAGCAGAAAAATGGTTTTAGGATGTACAAGGAGGAAGTATATCCTGCTTATTCCCTAACTCAGTTGCATCTAAATTACTCTCTTACATGTGGACATGCAAAAAGGTAACCTGAAGAGTATGTTTGGACAAGAAAAAGGTATGATTTCTCTTCGTAAAATGCTTTATTTACCATTCATCCTTATATGATTATCTCTATTTATCGATTAAAATGAGGAAAATATTGGCTAAAGTTGGGTGAAAGCATTTGGTGACAGAATAGGAAAATCTAGTACAAGAAACTAATTTTTTTCTATCTTTGTGTGCGGAGATGCAGACTGAGCAAAAGTCAGTCAGTTGGCAGAACAACACAAGGCCATAAAAGGGAAAAGCTACAATGTCTTGGGAAGACAAGGAAGTGAGAGGTCAGCTCGAATAATGATATTTTATTACATGATCAGATTATGTAATGTGAAATCCTTAGTATCCCCTGATACTGAGGATTCATATTTATCTAAGTTACTCTTTTATGTTATATATAGGGCCGAAAGGCAATTAGAGACAGTTTAGAATTTGATAATCTATAATTATTCTTTTTGAAAGCATATACGTTGTTATCTCAGTGACTTTGTAAGTTGTTACTTGCATTAATGGAAGAAGGTTGTGTTTGATACATCTTCATATTCTGAGTTCTTATTAAGCGGAGGCTTCTGGCGACTTTGGGCCTAGTCACGAGAAGTTCTACTGCTCCCTTGTGTTATTGTTTTTGTATTGAGTCTGTGTAATTGATTCAAATGTTCAATTATTGGTTATTTCATTTATCATAAAGATTTGTGATATTTATTCATACTGTTATTTAATTAGATTTAGAGTGAAGCCATGTGACATACTTAAGTAGCACTTCAATTGGAATGAGTGAATTAGTGTTAATAGCAGATTGTTGTTCATTTCAAATTGATGTTATCATAGATCTTGGAGATAAGACTGATTAACTTCTAAAGGTTGCAATATAGATCATTTGTTATTTAGAAATCCTTTATCACTACTTGTCGTTCAATTGCTATTTGTTGTTCAATTATCGATTGTTGTTCAATTGTTGAATTGAGGCTTTTGTGATCCATATCTTAATAACCTAATATTATAACTGTAATTTATATATATAATGATTAATAAACAATTAGATAAATAAATAAATTTACTAACCATAAAAGTATTTTATTTATTTGAATTTTTACCTGATCTATATTTATAATTTAAAATTTTAATTATATTTATATATTAACTTTAACTTAAACAACCTAATTATTATATTGAACTTTTTTTATTTATTTTTATTATTCCTATCTTATCTTAATAACCAAAATTTTATAACTTAATATATATTATAATATATATATAATATATATAAAACAATTTAAATTAAATAAATAAAATTGCTAACCATTAAAAGTAGTTTATTTATTTATATATTTTAACTTTAACTTACAACCTTATATAATATATATATATATATATATTTATATATATATATATATATATATATATATATATATATATAATTTAATTAAATGAATAAATTACCTTAAACTAAATCATTAAAATTATTCTTATTTGTTATATATTTATCCCTAACTTTATATATTATATATATATATATATATATATATATAATAATATATATATATTTGATTATAATAAATTAAATAAATAAATTACTTTTTAAAATAACCATAAAAATTCATTATTAAATCTATTAAATGAAATTTCTCGTCAACTTAACAACCTAATATTATTTAATTATATATATATATATTATAGTATGATATTAATAATAATTATTAAATAATTTAAAATAAAACAAATAAATTATCTTTTTTAAACTAACCACTAAAATTATTTTATTTATTATTAATCCTAACTTTTATTTTAATAACCTAATATTATAACTTTATATATATCCCCTACCCTATTTGGCATTTACATCGATAAGCTCAAAGGCTATTTAGAGGAAGCAGGATGTGATGGCACGATCTTAGCTGGGATAGTCGTCAACCTTCTTCTCTATGCTGATGATATTGTTCTTTTGGCAAGGTGCTCGTATGATCTTGATAAGCAACTCAGGCTTCTTAAGGATTTATGCTCTACCATGGGTATGACGGTTAACACTGACAAAACAAAAGTTATGATTATCAAATCTAAGAAGGACACTTGCGCTAATTTTATGTATGACAATAATAACTTGAAGGAGGTGTATTCTTACAAGTACCTAGGAATTGATATTCCTCTCAAGCTCAACTTGAACCATAGCATTTAAAAAAGGATTAATGCGGGGTGGAAAGCTTATTTTGGTCTTGAAAATAATTGTAAAATAGCAAACCTCGTAATGTGGGATAAAAAGAAGTTCCTCTTTGAAACTTTAGTCACTCCTGTTATCTTATATTGCTGTGAGGTTTGGGGTTGCAGCATCTCCAGAGAATCATGGAGAAAGATTGAGCAAATCCAAAAGCGCTTTATAACTTATAACCTGAAAATTAAAAGTAATACA